>JAAAKL020002730.1:0-18953 GCA_010016065.2 Carybdea cf. marsupialis auct. non (Linnaeus, 1758) | reverse complement strand
GTCCATAGTACTTTATTTTGAGTTTACCTTAGATTACTGATTAAGTACCCAATATGCAATTAAGCGCCCCTGGTCAAATAAGTGTACAGGTTAAAAGAAATATTTGGCACAAGTTCAAAGGTCTTCATAAGCTCCCTTCCAATACATATTCAAAGGGTGAAAAAGAAAGAAAGCCTGATGAAAGCCCAATCTCGAAAAGCCTTGACAGCGAAGACATGGATGCAGTTACTCAAGAGTTAATGCTGCTAGATAATTATACAGAGGACGTGGAATATTATTTAATGGATTGATTAATTAATTGATTGAACGATTGATTGATTGATTGATTGGCTGGTTGGAACATTATTATCCAATGGTTTCCAAATAAAGTTGATTTATGTTTAAAAAATAATCGCTTCTTAATTAATAAACTATTTTCTCTTTTCTAGAAAGCAACTAACTGGAACCTTTTGTTACCAAATATCAGCCACGAGCGCTTAATCTGGACTTGATTTTTGGATAATTCCACAAAAGATTATATAGGGTCTATCAGTAAATGTGTAAAACTAGTCTTCAGAGAGCATACATCAACCTTTTCATTGGAGTGGATCTTCTCTGGAACATCATCACACAACGTAGTTGCCGAATTTCTATAGACCCAATTGCAACTCGTATATAGGGTAGTAGTACCTTCTGTGCCACTCTTTAAAGGTAAGACCTTAAAAATTTTTTGACTGTGATAACATTAATAGGCTTATAGAACCCTCTGTCTCTGAACCTCGGTCAAGCAGTTAAACTACGCTTTATGCAAATGTAAAATGACTTTTGGTACAAAAAAGTACGTAAACAGAAGGACAAGTTGTGTAGGAATGTGTCGATATTTTGATGTCATATGGTTTACTCCATGCAACAGCAAGGAGAGGCGAGCAAACGACCTTTGTTTGAAAATTTAAATGCAAATTGAATCAAATTTTATTAACTATAGATAAAAAAATTAGCATAAGAGGTAAATTCAAACCAACGTCGATATTGCTATGCTTGTTAAGCGGAGAAACAAGTGACTAAACTTTCGGCATTGTTTGTACTACACAAATGTATCTGAGGAGAGCCTGAGGTAGTTTGACCCGAGGCAAAACCTGCTTCGTTGTCCTCAGTTTGACCTAGCTCACTTTGTAATTAACGTTCCTTTACACACACGCATCAACAATCGTACTAGTATAATATTAGCATTTTGACAACAAGATTTGTACTGGCAATCTATTGTAACCCTTCGCCATCTTGTAGTTTTCTTCCATTGCTTTATGTTTCTACTAATTGATACTTCAAATAGATGAAATGCCCTTTTCCTCAAAGTTTAGCCAAATTTTTGTACAACTTTTGCATTCGTCCTCCTAAATACTTATCAGACGGATTTTCCCCTCATCCGTCCAAGTTGAGCCTCTAAAAATATTACTTCCTTATCTATTTTGGCAAATTTCAACGCATGCAATTTCAATTTGATTAAGTTTTTATTATCAAAGATTTTGGAGCGTTTTTAACAGAAATACGCATGCTCTACTTTTTGAAATTAATTCGAGCTGTCCCTCTGTATGAACGCTGCTCGCGATCTATACGCTTTATGACGGTATATAATGCTGTGGTTTGAAAAAAACACATTTGATTTCCAGCAAGGCAACACGAATTCGGAGTACTTTGTATTCTTAATGATTAGTCACTTTCTTTGATCTCTACATAAATCCATCTAAACTTACCTAACAAATGCAAACAAGAATATTGTCCATTTCCTGACGTCATGTGATTTACATGATTACCATAATTATACAATAACGTCATCCATTTTCCACAGTCCCACCGTGACTTGTAAAGAGAACTTCTAAAACTAAAACTTGTGGCTCAACCGAGTGACGGAGCTGGCGTCAGTAAAGTTGATAACCAGATTTTCAAAACAGGTTTAAAGTGCAATAAGAGCATTTGGACTTCCCTAAATTGCACGCAGTGTTACCGGATCTGGCGAGACGTCGCCAGTTGGGTGACTGTTAACTCTCCGTAATAAACATAGTGTAATATTCCATGTTGGCGACTTGTGACTTTTGGGGCTATTTTTGCGACATTAATAGAATCATTTAAAATATCGTTGTATAGTAGCCATTTAAAGTATAATGAATTCTCATAACACCACAAAAGCTTCTTCTACTTAACAGAGAATACAATGCATCTCACAGAGTACCGCATATTGGTGTATTTGCATTTCTGTGCTCCTGGTAGCGCCCATGGCACATATTGAGCTTATAGTGCTCTTACGTGCAACAAACGGCACATCGTTAAAGAAAAGGCGAGATATTTAACCAAATAACACCACTGCCTTGATAGTCATCCTTGATAAGGCATGCAGTTGCAACTGCTGTCAGGGTTACAGCATCTATTTCGAAAACAATGGCTTTGGGCGACTTTTGGGCATTTTAGGAAAGGAGTTGGGCTACTCGCCTCATGACCTATCTGGCAATACTGATTCCATTCCGTGCATTCAGTTATTTGGTTATGTATAGGGAAAAACAGAGTCGGTACATACATTTTATTGTTTTAATAAGTTTACATATAATACAAACTTTAGATTCTCTCTAGAAATTCCGGTTTGTAGATAGGAACTTATAAATAGCCATTCTAAATTTTAAAATCCTTTTACCTAATTTTTTTATTGTAAGTCTTTGCGTAGTCACATATTTTAGGTAGGGTGTCGTATGTAAATGTAGAACTTTTGGGGAGCTATTATATATTTTAAACTTGTTTCATTAACATTTTATTGTTTTAATTATTATAGATGATAAATGATATTATTCCGTTACTCAAAGTCACAAAATTCCTAAGAGCCCCCGTCTCCCAGGTGTTACATAATAATTGAAATAAGTAGTATGATGGTCTTTTATAAGATGAGACATTCACTGTCAAAACCTTTAAGTTGGCCCTGTAAGACCTTTTCCCGTATTACTTTCTCAGTTTAACCTCAGATAATGTAAATAGCAGGAGTGTTTATGCTTTCAGTACTGTGAGCGTAACATCAAGATAACTTACACAAACAATATAATTGATTTCAAATCGAAGATGAAATCTATCATTGCAGAAAGGTCACAGTTGTGCGTTTGACATGAAATAATGAAATTTAACCTCAAGAATGTTAGTACGTGTCCTACTAGGATAATGCTAAACATTAACAAGAAAACGATACTGTCCGGGTACGTCGCTACTTCAAGACATGCTTATGACAAAAGGATTCATACCATAGTAACCAAAACTTGCACACCGAAATTGTCCGTATAAAGCAGAAAAAAATTTATTAAGTCATGTGGTATCACTTTTCGAAAAGAAGATTCATGTTTATCACTAGACGGATTTGTAGTCTTTTTTGCTGTTGTATAGTGCGTGCATGACAGCCTTAAAAGAAGCTCTGACTTACAGCTATTTCTTTCCTTCATTTTTATATTGCAAATTTTTATGTTTTTTGCGGCCCTTTGTCTAAATGCAAACGTGTTATCTGACATTCTGTAAACTACTGTTTTGAATACCAAATTTGAATTCTCCGCATTTTATAGCTTGAGTTTCTATTTCTGGATCACACAAATAAGCTCAAACTTATAATACCGATTTACAAACGGTAATTTTTTAAGACTCTCGTATTTTACACTGAACACCGTGGAATTTTTTTAGGTAGTTTTCTTCCACTTTCCGGTCTCCCGAGTTGGTGATGATTTTTCTTTCTCTTCCAAAGAGAGTGGTGATTACATTGTTGCGAGCTCAGAGTGGATGGTGTTACGTGTAATTCAGTTATTGGTCTGTTTGTGTTGGCCTCCTGTTGACCCTGACCAAAATACTGCAATCATGTTTTCTCTTTTCCAAGACATTGAATAAGGCTGGAGTTCTACATCCTGCCTCTCCCTTCCTTTTCTGAATTTGATATTGGGGTTAAAATTATTTTTGTGGTTGAAAAAGCCTTGTGTATGTTCCTTTTAAACAATAGCAAAAAAGGTTATCAATAATTCTTGAGTGATGTGTAGCGTGGTATGGATCGGGATTCTGTTATAAAATGAAGTCATATAAAAAGAAACCTTGAGCTCATCCGCGATCATTTTCAGCCCTTGCTTAAATCTTGCATACCGACTGGAGCTCTTGCCTTGCCTAAGTTGATAGTAACGAAGACAGCAAAAGTAGAGGAAGTCCAGAATATGAAGCTCGTATGGCCTAAAGGGACATTGGGCTTGTGTGCTTTTGGCAAGCCATTACGTCTAGTAGATTAGGAGGAGGAGAGTCTTTAGGTTCGAATGTGTGGTTCAAGTAAATGTTGAGGTGGCCATCGTCACATAGTTTGATAAGAAATTTCTGGCTTTTTTGTTGTTACCTTTAAGGTAATACCTTATTTTTTCTTATGATGACAGTATATGTCGTTACCCTTAAGGTAATACCTTATCTATTTCTTATGATGACAGTGATTTAAGTAGATAAGTTCCTAGAGTAACAGACGGTTAGTTCTTTCACCCATATATCTTGCTCTGTTTGTTGAAACTGACCGTGAAGACGTAGGTCGTCTTATATGAGTTGATTGTATTGATATGTGAAGGAAAATCTCATGTAATTAGAGTGCTCAGCTATATTGATCCAGACGTCAGCTGAAAAAGGTCTCGCTAGGCAACAAGTCTCCAGAGATTGATGTTAAGACATCCTTAAGAATAACTTTGTCGCTGAGCCAAGAAGAAGACCAGGAGCCTTATAATGCATTTGCTTTCCCTATGTCCAATATACCAGCAAAGCCACGGAAAACAATTTTTGACAACGTACGATCCTTTCTTCTATTTTTGCAACTTTCACCCTACGCAAGGAACTGTCTTATCTAAAGGACATCATTGCACTAGAAGATAAGCACAATACTTTCTATCAACTATACTGTCATGCCTGTATTGCATCCTACATACGTGCAATCTAAGCGTTCTTTTTCCCATAGAGCAAAAAGACATAGAAGATCGGTCGAAGAAGCAGAAACCAAAAGTCATGAGATTGCTGAAAACTGTTCAACACGAGTTCAGCACTTCAACTTGCAAAGCAAGAAGAATATTAGGCAGAGAATTGAATACGTCAATAAGGAAAATACAGAAACTATTCACTCCCTACAACACAGCAACCACATCAACAACATACCCTACGCACTTCTGGATATGTTACCGCAATAACTGGAAAAAGAGTCACAACGAAAAACAATCTGAGAGGCGCCAATAAAAAGCCGGTCTACCACCACCATGTTCCGTATATGCGAGTCTCAAATAGTTATACACCATAAGTTAGAACCCTGAAGATGGGAGAATTACCTCTAGAACGTAGGTTGCCTAAAGTTGCCTAAAGACCAATGCCATGTAATGCAAAGGATTTATCTTGATGAAACACAAGAGCCCTGTGGTCGTTAACAGATAGAAAATCTCCTACTGCTTTCTTCGCTTCAGGTATAGCTTGCGCACACTTATAAATTTAGGTGTTAAAATTGAAATTTTTGACCAACTAAATAAAAATTTTGATATTTAATTTATCATTTTAAATATCAATATTTTGAGATAACAGAATCCATAAATAATACGATATTTGCCTTTGTAGATGCATGAAGAAAGCGAATACTCCTCGGCTGACAGAGCTTCACCACTCGTGCAAGATTTAAAGATGTGTGAAAGAACATACATTTTGCTGACAACAGAAATTTTATAAAGGACCCAAAACTTCACAAATACGGCCAATTATCAGTTATTCGAATAAAGTATTTCCCATAGGACAATCCACAGATAATGAACACAGCATTGGTCAGTACATTTTCAAATTTTTGGAAAGTTCAGGAGGAAAGGAATACATTAAATCGAAACCTATCAAAAGAGCACTTACGTTATGTTTCCGTTTTGCAAGCAGAACAACTTTTCTTTAGGAAATGGATATTTATCCAGGACAGAAAAGAGGAACAGAACTCATCCTTGGCGAGAGTGTGGTTCTTCAATTTTGAGAAAAGATCAAAGAAACATTTTGCAACATTATGATCAGTTCTTCAGCAGCCCTAATCTGATTCAGATAGTTAATCGGGAATAAAATTTTCGCTTAAGTAACTATGGTAACAAAATGACAAAATATACCATATTTGCTTCTAGAATAGGAGTTGAACTTGCAAACTATCTATTTCTGTTTTCTAAAGATGTGGTCCGCTGCAAATGAATGGATAATAGAATCTTCAAATGTATAAATTGGCACAAGTGTAGAGAGATGTTGTGAAATAGCCTATGTTTAGAACAGAGGAAAAAGGGCCCCGACAAGTACATCAATCAATCAAATGGCTGACTACCATAAGTTTCGTGCAGCGCTGATACAAAAAACTTATGAAGCTACTAATTTATTTTCGAATATTATTTTATCCTTGTGATGTTGCATGTGTTAATAGCTACATCATATAACACATGATTCATCCTAATCAACTAATTCCTTTACGGACTTCCAATTGGTTGTGGCTGAAGGGTTGTTAAAAACAATAGCAATTGCAAACGTTCTTACCCCAAAAAACTACCCATCCAAGTGTCAAAAGTTGTCATCGGGATCGTGAGAAATGCATGTGCACTACTATTCTTTGAAAACAACAGATGGAGATGGAGATAATGTGCTAGCGGAGGCGTTGAGAATTTCTCCCACGATTTACGTTTTCTTTATTTGGCTTAAATATGCATCGTAAAAGAAACAACCTTTTTTTTCGAAATATTCCTTTGTTGAGCTCATGACTTTAGGAATTGCTTAACTGCAGTCCATCTATATCTCGCGAAAGTCACATGAGTATGTAAACTACGAACAATGATGGGGAAAAGTTAATCTGCCGACACTGCAAAAAATGTGTCCCTTTTAGGCGACTTTTCGCAGGATTGAAATGTGTGTTCGATGAGAAGGATTGGGAATGAGAGCAAGCATTTGAAACACACACATAACCCGCAGCTAAAAAATTCACGTACAAGCATCGTTTCCCGATAATTTAATTTGTTTACTTAAAGACAACTTAAAAGTTCTTCAACAAAATCGTGCATCAGGCGAGGCCTGCAAACTTTCGCCTCGAACTAAGTCCTCCCAAGTTGTTGGGCAAAATCCATTCAAAATCGATTTTCTCCTCAACTTCAGGGACACATTAAGTAAAGACGGAAGATTTATACCTTGCCGCTGAGGATGCCTAAGGGCTGCTCTTTATTTTTGCAAATTTTGTCTTATGCAGAGAACTATGATAGTAATAATGTCGGAGGACAGAATACAAATCTCATTGGCGGGTGATTTTCTGTATTGCTGCTTTGAACCTATAGCCTTTAACATCAGTAATAATGTTGTGAAATTTATACAGGAGGCAGGGAACTCCACCTAGGTATAAAGAAGATCTTCTTAATAGTCGAAAAGAGCTAGTTTCGTATTACATTTCGGAGCTCCGAAAAAGAGTACGACTCAAGACATGACAAACATCTACCATCAATGGCAACAACTTAGTCGACAACCGTCAGAGTATTTAAGTAACCTTAGTATTGATACTTAGTATCAATCAAATACTAACTCACGAATATAAACCACTTCTTGTTTATTCTTAGCCTCTTAGAACCTTACATTGTAATTCAACGCTGTTTAATTGGTCTGTTACGTGTATAAATGAGAAATATTGAAATTTGATGGTTGGTGACTGAGGAACCGAGAGACAGATCACAGCTCCCCCAATAGATAAAAAAGACTAATATTTCTGTGCTGATTGGGAGGTGTTCTACCCTACACTGGTTACGACAGCTACATTGCACTATGAAATAGATGACATTCAAGACATTTTGTGTGTTGATAGACCAGAAATATACACATCTATCAATAATATTTTGGTATTGCTATTTAGTCTGACGACGTCCGATAGGCCGTAGGAAGGGCCACCGACTTTATTGTTCCCTTACAGGTGGTATATTTCCATTCGAAACATCTAGTGCATTGGATGGTGGTTCTGACGTCTGGCCGCACCAGGCGTTCACACTACTAGCGTAGATAAGGTGGCTCTACAAAGTACGCACCTGGAAGCACCATTCAACTGCACTATATGAGTTGTTGAAACAGACATCAGGGCTCAGTTTCTCTGTTTCCCCTAACCTTAAGTGAGCACCTAAGAACATAGGTAAGTACCTAAAAAATATAGGTGGGCAACTATCTAGGTGAGGACCTAAATTGAGTTTCTCATTGGTCACCTAAACAGGTGTTCACGTAAGATGACTTAGGTGGGCAACTATCTCGAAGACAAGGAAAACGTGTTATGAAATATACTGATCTCTTGACTTTGGCACTGTAATCCATCGATGTAATTTGTCACCCCCGTCAACTTGACCCGGAAGATGATGCCTCGTTTTTGGCAGATGAACAAGAGAGTTTTGTGCTCCTATTTGAATCATAATAGACAATACCGGTATATATTTTGATTTGATTTCATTAAGTAGTTAATGTATATTGTCATAGACATCACATATTTTTTTTACCTTCTAAATGCAAGTTTCATTTTGTTACCTAGACAAGATCGGCGATTTTGGGGGGTAACAAAACACAGAAAGACTGGAATGTTTACATATCAAAAAGCTGGTGATCTTCTGTGATGCTTTCGGATATTGGTGCCATGAGGACGAAATAAGGCAAATTTTCAGCATTAAGAGCTCTGCTCCGCATAAATACTATGATTAATAGGGCCTACCGTTTACCTGCCACTTAAATCTTGGGGAACCGAAAGGTAGAATATAAAGCTAACTCCTTGAAGTAAAAAGAAAAGTGTGTATGTTTTTGGACGAATAACTTGCACAAATTCACGTCTTTCCGATTTCTAACGGGTTAGTGTTGGATGACAACGTTGATGAGTAATAAATGAGTTCCCTCATTAAATTTCCTTCAAAGCTTTTGACAAATCTAAAGTTTTTTTTGGCCAGTTACTCTAATTGTCGTCTAGTGTCAACAATTTTTCTTCGTGCTCTCCTCCGATTTCTTTTCATCGTTGACACGGAGACTCTAGTATCTATGAGTCTATAACACGAAACTCCAAGTCTTCAACGATGACAAAAACAATAAAAACCGAAAAACTATGGATAGATGAATGTCGATTAGTAATAACTTAAGCTGACGCTAAGCAGATGATGTCCAAAACTAAAGATTTGACCTGTTGCAGTCCGAAGCAAGACAAGCAATACATTAAAATTTTTCTCAGTGAGAAGAAATCGCGTTTTGAATTCCAAATCGTCTCTTAAGTCTAAAAGGGTCTTTTCTTTCCTAAAAGCAGCTCCTAATTCATCGAGAAGACCATGATTTACAACCACGGGCAGTAACTCGAGAGTGTTTGAGAAATTAATGGGCCAAAACGAGCAGTTAAGTGACCTCGCGACTAGACCTAAATCTGCCCACCTAAGTCAGGCATTTAGGTGCCTACACCCAAGTTTAAAGGTCAACGAGAAACTCACTTGATTTTAGGTGCTCACCTAGATCTTAGGGACAACCGAGAAACCGGGCCAACGTATAGCCTAGAGGATCCTGAGAAGTGTGATGCAATCAGCCAGTTTGTGGGTGCAAACACAATCTCTTCATGCTTACTAGCAAACACAAGACTGTCTAATACATGCAAAGTAAATGACAGCACAAATAGCACAGTCTTTAAAAGGGTCACATTGAATGGACTAAGTTAACTTAGCAAAAGCATAACCCTCTGACCACAAGTTTAAGAGAGGAGTTTAGGAAGTTCAGTAAAATTCGTTACTTAAAGGCCAATTGGCTAGGCAGTGAAAATGTAAAACTGAGATGTAAACAAACTTTTAAAAAAAATTATGATCACCGTCATAATTTTAAACACTGTGATAAGCGTCAAAAGATCTAGTGGAGCCACCTAACATTTGTGCCTTACTAGTTTCAAGATTTTAAGTGTGTCAGGAATCTGCAGGTGAATGTATGGGAAACTGAACAGATTTCAAAGTAGTTATCGTATTTTAACCATCCTAACTTTTGAAATATTTGTCTAATGATTTGGCATTTACTCGTATGAAACGATACCGAAACTTAAAATAACAAGTAAATAGAAATAAATTAAGCATGATTTTGAGTTCTAAAGGCCTGACTCCTAAAAGGCAAGCTTTTTCATGCAGACGCAGTTTGGCGTGGCTTGGACATCATTTTCATCAATGGCGTCGTTTTCCCGTTTATAAAGTAACAAACGCCTTTTATAACTAAGTAATTGGAATTCTTTTGGAATTGTTACGAGTATGTTCATAGAGCTTTTAGAGACTGAAAATGGGGCGTGACTTCCCCTGTCTTGTAATTCGAATATGAGACAAAATTATTCTTAATTAGCAATGGAAAATTTGCTCACTGGTGCATTGACGTCTGCTCCTTTGCACATTGTCTGTTATTCTAGTATTGCTGATTTGCAAAACGCGTGCGATAGCAAAATCAGGCATCTTGACTGATTTGGTATCTGGAGCAAAAATCACTGATTTATCTGTGCTTCCGTTGTGAAGATACAATGATCCTTAATACTATGTTGGCAGCTTTATGTTACTTATGGTTAAATACAATTTTCAATAAACAACAAGCTACCGATGCTCAGTGTACTGGCACAGGCCTTTCTATATCGAGCATGTAAGAACGGTGATACCTTACTTTTGCTGTTAAAGACTAGCTCCTATGACATATAAGTATTGAAGTAAGGAGGCAGCTAACAGTTTGAATAACAGCCGTTAAAGTTAACTGTTTGCTCCATTTGTCAATTCAAAAGGAATGAATTTGCTGTACCAATAACAGATGATTTCAGAGATCTCTTCAAAACGAAGGCAGAAATAGTCAAAAACAGATCTACTTGTAGGGGTTACCTAAGTGAATACTAACTTAATTTTGACGTACATTTTAGCAAATGTAAGAGAGGTGATTTTAAACCGGTAATTTTAAGATGGCATCTATGATATTTAAAACCAATTCTTTCTAACCTGAAAATGACTGACTATGCTTTAGATGTATACTAAAATAAAATGCCATATATCTTGAAACGTTTGGCGAATACCTAGTGGAAGAGCTAAAAAAGCAATATTGTGCACCAACTATTTTGTCGCGACTGGTCCTGACGACAAACTTTATTTTCTTGTATGGTAGCATTGGGTTCACTTCAGAACCTTTGATCTTTATTATGATCCTGTTTTATTCTCTCTTGTATACAGCCCTGGTTCTCCCCACGTAGATGTTTTCTTTAAAAAACTTCACAATCTGGTGCAGGAAGTGAGGTATGCTAGATTTAGAGGACCAATAAATTATGTTAAAATGACAGTGGTAAAGTTGTAGAGTTACACGGTAATAGCGCAGAAATTATTAATGTAGTGGTAGAACGACTGCACGTACGATTTTCCTTTGGCTACAATAATACATTGATGTTCAATGGAAAGAGGTGATAACAGCGAGATCGTATCTGATACATACCGTGCTTAAATGTGGTATTATCAAAGAAACCTAACTTGTAGTCTTCACGAGTGATCTCTTTCTCCATCACTTGTTTCCTTACAACTTTTGACGTATTCTTCTCTTTTCCAGCAAACTTTATCGAATTACTTTTTGAGCTTAAGCCCACCACCTCACAGGTATTCCTCTAAGTTCAACTTTTCTTCTTTCCAATAACTTTTTTTGTTTTTTGAATATCTTACGAGGCAAGGATCCTTCATGTACAGTATAATGTATATACCTTATGCTAAAGGTTGAATATGACTCTAAGTTTTTGAATATCCTTCATCTAAACTACTTTGATTTCTTGAAATATAAAACATTGCTTACATCAAAATCCTTCATACCAAACTAAAACAAGAAAAGTGTTATTCTCACATGTCCCTTGCAACGTTTTGCAATAGGACGCCTTTAACGCCTATAGTAATAGAGAATAATACAGGATTAAACACTAGCTCTTTCCATTTTGCGCCTCTTGTAACTGTAAACCTCGTAATGAAACTTTAAGTAGGACACCATGAAAGATAAACTGAATTGATTGTCTTGAATTCTAGAAGGTTGTATGCGCGAGATTTGACATCAAACTCCTCTACATATGTAAATATATCGTTAATATAATCTGACTATTTTGAGAATAAAACTTGAAAAATAATTACTCTCTGTTCTTTTTATTTTTGTTTTTGCTTACTTAAACAACGTTGCTCTCCGTGAGATGTCTACACATAGAGTGTGAAGTGAGCTTGCTTTTAATGTCCTTTACTCCATAAATTTTGTCTCTTAAATCTGTTCCAAGACGAACAGGATAAGGACCAATTTAACTTTGAACAAAGGAAAATGTTTCTAAGGTATAACTGACAAGTCTACTATTTTTTCTGCAAGAGATTTTCTTAAGGAGTAAAGTGATGATGTCAGACCTTGTCTTTACTCACATTCTTACATAGTTAAGAATAGTTATTACTACCTAAGCAGAACCTAAGCAAAACAGCACTTTCCAATCATGTTATATTGTGAAATCAGAAGTATGTTAGGTACTAGAAAGCATTTTGCCCTCCAATTTTGCGTAAATGAGGTAGATCGACCCACATATCTAACCTAAACACTTTTCAACAGAATCTATTTTCGCCCATTATGTCAGCCATCATACAGAAACTCTTCTCTTTGGATTCTGAATCCTTTCTTCCCTAATCTGATATCAAATTTTTCCACACCTAAATTATTTACCAAAAAAAGTACTATTCCTTGCAATATTATGGTACCATATTAGATATTTAGTCATTCATATCCATAATTATTTCTCATCGTACTTCCTGATAAGCAGAGAGGCATCCTCAAGGGAGACGTAAACTCCCAAGGAGGAGTCATATTGTTTGCACCCCCAAGGATAAGAAATTACCCGTAAACTAAGAAACCTGGCAAAGGCCTTAATGCAAATAAAATTGTTTAGTTACTTATTTGATATTCACGGCAATTTCACGGCAACTTCTTTTCTAATAAAACAATAAACAAGTTCTTTAAAACATTGGGCAGAGTGCAAGATTCAGCAATGGAGCATTGTTTACAAAAGTATTTCAATGTGAAAACCAGGATTTTACGCATGAGTCTTGCATCATTGTCACTTGGCTACTTCTTGTAAAAAAGGCCGCAAAAGTCGCAATTAACCGTATAGGTAAAGCATTTCAAGTGGTATGTTAGAGATTACAATGCTCAAAGATTCAACACCTTCAACGTCGTATCAAGAGGATCAGTTAAGTGACATGATAAATCCTGTAGTCAAAACGTACGATGCTTGTCAGGTAATATGCTTACATCCAGTGAGTAAATATGAAATGAGAATCGTGCCAAGTACCAAATATAATTAATTTGTTTCGGGCTTTCGGTAATAACTAGCAAGAACCATCTCAAACAAACCGTTCCACGTGCCCGTCATTAAACTGAATGTGTGGCACTTCCGTTAATAATACGCCAAAAGAGAATTCAACAAAATTTATAGTGTGCTTTACAACGAAAATTTTAAGTTACGATATCACTTCATAGAAGAGGTTCTTGAGAGATTACCCTTTTGTAAAGTATCGATTTCCCTGCTCTAAAAGGCCCAATAGGCGTATAGTTGTTACACTTTAGATAGATCATTTTGAAGCGAAATAAACTGACCTATTATCGACTAAACGGTGGTCATTATCTCTTTCGTTAGTTTGTTTATCCACAGCCTCTGCTGATTTTTGACATCTCAGTGCTGTCCTGTGATTTGAAAGAGTAATTCGCGTTACTATGTGCACCATTTCCTTAACCGTTGTCTTATTAGATATGAGCGCTTCCACCATCTATCTTTTTTCCCGATAAATTGGTGACCTCCACCTTCAGGTACGGTGTATGGTTTTGTGTTCGTAGCAAGTGTACAATAAACTTTGTACACTATCTTTGCCCTCTGATTCTCACTCAAATGTAAGAGCATTAAGGTCGTTCCTCACCTTGCAAGTCTTTGGAGTCGTAACAATGTGTGATTTCCTTGTACATTTTATTTCTTTATAAGTAGAGCATTTTCTTAATATATCAACCACATTGGCTGTCTCGTGGCTTAATATTAATAAAAATGAAATCTTCAGTTCACGTTTCATTGCATTTTAAATTTTCATGGTCAACTTCTCTCTTGTGTTCTTCGATTACTGCTGTTTTGCATTGGATGGAAGCAGTGCCTAAATGAACAATGATCAAGACTTCAACACTCTTTGATCAACCATTCAAATAAGCCCCACCTCCTCTTTAGAATGATCTATGAGAATATTGAAATACAAGTTTTGTCAAATCAAAAGCCAAATAGAGGCAAAAGTTCAGGTGCCACAAGATAGCAGGATTACGTAAGTGGCAATTTGTTGCCCATAATTTGTAGCTCACATGCAGGTCATCCGTAACTAAGAAACTGTTCTTTTCTCCATAAATTTAGAAAAATACAATGTAAGTAAAATATTGAAACAACAGTTTCGAAGATTTCACATTTCGCTGTATGTGATCCCCGGATCAGACTTTCAGAATGGCTGCTTTAGAGCAATCATCTATAATAGAAGATTATAAGAATTATAAAAAACATTTGCATGATATATAAATTACCTTGTCACGGTCATGCTAAGCAGATGCATTCCTTTTCAGGGTATAAAATATTTCACTATTTGTCTTTGTCAGCAGCTTTTTCTCTCCGACTGCTTTAAAAATGTTCCAAAAGTTTTCCATGAACAGTTCTTTCAAGGAAAACGTTTGTTGTTAATATTTTGTCTCCACATTGCAAGATAAAGTCACTTTTCGTCTAGTGAATTCAGGTAGTTCTAGGGTACAATAGCAGTGGATAAAATCAGTTCGTCGCGCGGATGTGCTACCTTTGACAGGAGTTTAAGAATGTCTGTCTTTCGTCCCTCATAGATTGGCCGTGAATATTGTACTACCAAACGGCACGGTAACATTAAATGGTTATGTACTACCCGATCTCTGTACACAACCAGCCTCCTTACTTAAGCAAGTGTTGGTGCCTTGTGTGACCCCCTTTGTAATTAAAGGGAAAAGGCCTAGAACTAACTCAACAAAATTTAGTAATAATACTTTAAATGATTATTAAAACTGCACGAAATAGCGAATTCATTTTGTACTTGAAAGATTTTTTTGTTAGACACTTCTCAGAGTACAATTCGTAAGAAAATAATCTGAAAAGAGAATCAGCGAAGTTATTTACCCAACTGTGTTTTACAAGGTAGCCAGTCAGAATTCTGACTGCTAGATTGGTGTTGTTTTTAACCAATCAGTGTCCGTGAAGCTGAATTCTTAACTGAAAAGGCCCAATGAGAAGCCAAATTCTTTTTGTCTACAAAGCAACGGTTTTCTTTATTTGATGTGAATGGATTCTAGAACGGCCAAGTGACAAGCAGATGTAGCTTTACCAATTACGCGGAAGCGATCCATTATGGCCCAGTCTGGGTTTTCAAGCAAGTGCTGCTGTTCTTTGTAGAAATTTATTGTTAATGCTATAACTTATCCTATAATGATAATAATGGAGAAGTTGAGCATATATTGTATTTTTATTAACTCGTCAAGAGCAATAGCAGCCCGACACGTTAGGAAACCATTAAGTGTCCGTTCCACGAATACAACATCTAGCGCTGCTACCCAACAAGTCACGGTATAACTGGTTACCTATTATACTAAATATTTCATCTCCAAAATGTAAGTGGAATTAATCATTGATGTTATCATAACAGTCTTAGATTATTATTTTCTTAAGTGATGTTTATCATATCGGGTATAGAGAAAAAAGTGGTTTCTGTCCGGTGGTTTCGGTAGTCTTTAGCTGTATATTTGTATGCTATCTATTGCTTGTTAGTTTATACTTGTGAAATAATAGACGTGATATAACTGCTGCAGACAATACACTACTCCAAAGAGAGCCATGGAAGCATCGTGAAATGCCTCATCATACTGCTTCGGACGGTAAACACCATGTGAAACAGCGACCGGCAGATGAATTGTTGGGATGGTTGTAGTTATCCACTCTGCAGTAATACTTCAAATAACTAGCTAGCTATGCTGTGTAACACTTGGTGTAGGTAATCCAGTAATGCGGCTTTCTAATTGTGGATTTTGCGCTAATAATTCTTTTGATTCCCAATTCGCCTCAGTCATGCTGAACCTCAAGAAAATCAAGCGTAGGATGATTTTCATGCCAACAAGTTGAGTGTGGGCTACAAATTGGCCGGACCTCAGTAAGAAGGGTCATTTTTCTCTGTAATTTACCGTCATATGAAGGTTTGAAGATAAACAGTGATACTTTATTAGCTATTGCACAAAATGTCTTCGTGTTATCAAGATTTTGGTTTCGGATTCTGAAAGAAAAATAAAAGCAAAGGTTAAAACGTGTTGAAGGTGCCAAATAATTTGCGTGGTTGCAATCAACTACAATAGATTTCCTGATGCCTCTAACCTTGACTCAACATGCAATAAATTATCTGTATCTTATTCTCGTTAAATTACTATCTTTAACTTTGGCAACATGTTATTTCATAATTTAGACAGCCGGCTGTGTTGATCAATTTGCAACTTTTTCTGCCTGTGATCATAGTTAAAATATCAGTTTTCCGAGGGAATCAGAGTAAACTATAATTACCGAAAGTTTACAACAAGGTTTTTGGAGTGCATGACCTTTCGGTACGTACGTGCCTTTGTGTTTCATGACACTCCTTCGCAGAAGGAAACTACTTAATTGAATTAAACAATTAAAAATAAGGAACTGTTTGTATGAAACAGTCTTTCATTAAATTTTCCTTTTTGTATATTGACATTCACGGGCACAGTAACCGTGGTTCCTAAGGTCGGCCGCAAGCCATCTTTCTTTATCCTTTGATCTGATGATGTATGACATTTCTGCTCTATTACACATTTTTGTTTAAGTATCCCCAGAGTAAGAAAATAAATCATCTTCCTAATAAGCATCTTTTTATTTGGTCCAACAAATTAATTTGTAAATTTCGAATGTGTTGTGCTTAAAAGTTTTCAAAGAGAGCAGTCAGTAATCAGAAATCTGTGCTCATCCATTTTAGTTTCTGTTTATGAATAACAACTCTCTCTTTTCCGCAGAACCGTACCTGAGCGTTCATAAAAAAGGGGATAACGGGATTACTAAGTTTTAATTTAAATTTGATGACCAAGCACTACAAATTCTTTATTTTCAACAGGGGAAAAAAATAAGATAAAACATCTCTTCAGTGGGCATTGACTTGGCTTCCTTACACTACGTGCCTGCTAACTATCTGATTCTTAAATATCACTTAAGAAGTTTATTACTAGGTTAAAGAGCAAGAATCTATGCCACACGTACAGGTCGTATTTAAAACTACAAACCCACGCACTGTGGGTTCTATATTTAATAAACAAGGGTCAGATATTTATCGTAACGTTCATGCGCAGACCGTTCAGACATTTCTTAAATTTATTGGCAGATATTAGATCTTTGTAAGGTACAATCGCCCTGATAGTATTTGTCATGGAAGATGGATACACTTTGAAGACCTGGCACTTTTTAATTAAGAAATAGCTTGATAGGTAAAAGTTAATCAAACGCTGTGTGTCTAAAAAGGTGGAAAATACCCAACTCAGGCGCATATGTTCCTCCCCCCAAAAGTAACCAGTTCGACGATCGTCTGTACGCTTGATCAAGCAAAGTTGTGACTAGCCTTGTTTGTACACATATACACACATGGCGCTGATAATGCAGAAATAGACTTATATTGATGGGTTTAACGTAGACTTTTAACCCTATTCGAGGATCTTGGTTTAGGGATCCAACAGATAGGAAGGAGGATGAGAGTTCCTCGTGAGATTCCATGGTAACGTTTACATAATTAAGGTTTTGTTCATGGCAGTTACATGAACGCTATCACAACTTTGGGGAGGAGGGGAGTAATAATTTAGTGCTACGGATTTGTTATGCCGTAGCAAAGTAAAGATAGGGTGATAGAAGTCTGGCGACTATCTGAAGGGACATCATACTCATCGCGGAGGGAAAAAAATTTTCTTTCATTTTCCATATCCTAAAAAAATTATCCTATGAAAGAGCGTAATTGGGTCGTAGCTGTATTGAAACAGTACAACTTCGCTGTTTATTACAGATTGAGAAGACCTGAAATCAATAAAAGAGAATGATGAAAAGTTTTGAGCCATAGTATCGGCAGTTCATGCTTTCGTCGTACCTACATTAAAAACCAGGGGCATATTTGCGTATCGAATGGTGTCGCTGGAGTCTCGTAGTTAAACGAAATCTTTTGTGACACTTATCAAGAAACTGTTTTTTTACATAATTTTCATAACTGATTTTCAGGTAAGTAATTTTAAAAAGCACCTCCTAACATATCCAAAATCCTATTCATAGCAAAACTTTCGAAGAACTGAAGTTTCGATAAATTAAATGTTAAGGTTTGCAAATGAATAATTCATTGAATTAAATAGTCAAAGGGAAGAAGTTAGGTAGAAGACAGTAGAAAAAGCCATTTAAAAACAAACGCACTAATTATAGACGTTCGGGTAGCAATGTATTTCATTGGACTTAAAATCTCCTCCTAGTATTTAATAGCTTTATCTTCGGTGTTAGGAACAAAAACTAGCTGTTTCTTGTACCTTTCCTATAGTTGCTAATTTTAAAGTTATTGTTAACTGGATATATGTCATCTTTAAATTTGTACACTTTTGCATAAATCTGTTTATTACAATATGCCAGCTTTGCTTTTTGACATCACAGCTTCAATTCTCTCCATCTCAGAACCTTAAAATTGATTCTCGTGCGGTAAACCCCTATCAAATCTTCTGTTAATGACCATTACGTATTTATCTAGCTAATGATAATGATAGAATACACCCTTCTTAATTAGGTTGCATCATCGTAAACGAAAACGAGGCTAACGTGGCAAGAATGTAAACAAAGTGAT
>JAAAKL020002729.1:0-25093 GCA_010016065.2 Carybdea cf. marsupialis auct. non (Linnaeus, 1758) | reverse complement strand
TGAAAAAAGCAAAATACAAGGCAATTTTAAAGCATTGCATAGGCAAACCATCCTTTCTCGGCCACGCCCTCGGCCACTCCCATGGGAAATGGAAAGCTCGGTTTAGCCCCCCCAATAATTATTTCGTGGTTACGGCACTGCAAATCATGGGCAAAGTTCGCCCAATACGGTACTTTTTGTGTCAAGTTACTGCTTTGTCACACAAAATTGAACTAATAGTCGCAAAGAACGGATTTTTGGTTGTCTGATCTGGCAACACTGAACGTACCTCTGCCTACTTTGTTTTCGGTTGACGTTTTGAGAGAAATCATCTCAATTGAAAATAAGAAAACAAGGACACCATCAAATATTGCATGTCGATGTGCATAAACTAAATTGGTTTATGATTGAAGACCTGAGCAAATATTTAGAATACCTCCATTCATAAAAGTTGGCAAACAAGGGAGGTTTTAGGAATAGAAGTAGCGTTTTGTTGTTGACATCATATCACCACTAGGAATGAGTCTATGTAGGTTAGCATATACACGCCACCTATTACAAGCAGAGACAGGCCTACAATTGACACTCTTTGCGCTTAAAATGAATGTGTTGTTGACGTAAGAACTCATGTTCGATATTTAATGGGAACTTTTAGAAGAATGGGGCTTTATTTCACTTTTGAAAGAATATAATAAAAGGAAACCTAGCTTGCAGAAGTATAGTGCTGACTTCCTTAAGCATAACAGCAGGCAACATTCAGTGGCATCTATCGAATGTATCAAAGAGGGCGACAAACTGCCACATGTTAGTTTTTTTCTTTTTGCAAGCCATTTGTAATGACGGTAAAGTTTGTTAGTGCAGAGTGCCCTGGACCCTCGTTGACAACGGGTCTTCGTAACGGGGCCGCTGTTTACTAAAAGAGAGTGGGGAAAGAATTTTTAGGATATCTGTCGCATATTAACGAGGCAATTCGAAGCAATTTTGATCGTGAGGAAAGGGCCATGAGTTGAAGGACATTTAGGTGTTGTAAGAAGTCAGTCATGACCTATACGAGAGTTTTTGTGAGTGATTTACCCCTCGAATGACGCCATCTTCCCTTTACATTCGCTGATACTACCTACCGCATTATCTCTTTATTGCTCAATTTGAATTGTTGAATGGAAGCTTACAATTTCTGGGTTTGTAGGCCTGTAGTCTTACCAGGAAGTGGCAAGGCGATCCTGATCCCTGAACCCCATTATTTCTCGTAAATGGAAATGAACAAAATAAGTAGATATAAACTTTAGGTAAGAGCCGG
Organism: Carybdea cf. marsupialis auct. non (Linnaeus, 1758); assembly: GCA_010016065.2. Taxonomy (NCBI): domain Eukaryota; kingdom Metazoa; phylum Cnidaria; class Cubozoa; order Carybdeida; family Carybdeidae; genus Carybdea; species Carybdea cf. marsupialis auct. non (Linnaeus, 1758). The sequence continues at coordinate 23,817 of JAAAKL020002729.1, read as the reverse complement.
GCTGGTATTGCAAAGCAGTGTCTGGCATTGTGCTTCAAAATGGCAACATTATACAGTGTTTCAGTCACAGAATTCGAAATGAGCGTCGACATCTTCATGTCGTTTTTCACACCAATATGTTTCTTTGTTGACTTTTGCATCCTCTTAAAGATTTTTGATAAATTAGCGGTATTGCTTTACTATATCTTCTCGCCAGATGATCAAATCCATTTGACCTTAAACTAACTCGGACCATTTGCTACTATCGCTTCCATAAAAAAATTTTGTACTCAAGATAGTAATGGTCGTGGAATTGAAATGAAACCTACTTGCTGACTCTTGCTATTCTTGATAGGAGATGTTCAAAGGACTGTAAAGACATGATCTTTTCATAAGTGATGATTGTTTACGTGTTGCTAACAAAAGATATTAGGTTATGGATACAGAAAGAGACAAAAAAATCTATGATGTGTCTTACAACTGAATGTAAATAACTTTATGTCGTCCTCCGTGTTATCATTATCACTTGAATTATCTGATATTCGATCATATAATAAACCCTTCATACATTGAGTCAAATGTAGCAATTTTCTTTGTTTAGTATCTACTTGTCCACAATGATACAACCGGACAAATTGTGTCAAGTTGCTGATGTACTGAAACCGAGAGAAGAAACTCAGATTACTTCATGCATTCATTTTTCCATGGACCCAATGTCGCCAAAATCTTGACGTCTACGAACTCACAAACTTTAGGGTCACACAATCTGCTATAGTTTCGATCTAGATACTGCCCAAGCTCTCCATTTGTAGAAGTTTAAATTCTTCAGTTACCTTCCACCCGGTTTTCGAACATCCTAGCTTATATCTTATTATCTTTCAAACAAATTGTCGCTTGACTTTCGTAAGTTATGTCTACAATTCTGTTTTCTTTTATAACTACTGGTTTGGAAAGCCCTTACCAAATTAATCCTTAAAATATAACAAGTTGTAATTAAATCTGCAACTAACATTCGTACGTGCGACCAGATTAGGCTATAAATATGGATTAGTGATGATATTACGTAGTGATCTCTGCACGATTACATTCAGTGTCAATTTCAGTAATCCGAGCACGAGTGTAAAAGCAGTGATCTTTCAAGACATGAAATCATTCCTGGCATTGTCCTCACACAGACGTGTGATTTCTAATAAGACTAACGATATTTTGTTGCACGTGTGCAATATGGTTTCACTAGATATAGATATTTTGAATCTAAATTAACTTGCATTTTATGGATTCGTCAGCACACGCGGGAGGGAGGAAGATATTGGCCCCTAACCGAGCCAAAAGATAAACTTGATTTGCTGACTTTCACAAGACCTTTTAATGGCAGGATGGGGTTATTTCAAGTATTTGGCGGATATCGTAAAGTAAAATGCTAAAAGATTTCGGGGGCGCAAACCTACCTTATAATTTGCCTCCCGCTTTCAATTTGGGGAGTTGTTCCATTAAAAAACTTCTGCGTGCTTTTCTGATGATGTACAACAGACGTAAAGTAGATAAGGTAAAACCATACTTAGATGAACAGACCAACCAAGAAAGCATAACATGACTTGCAGATTCAAACTGTACACAATGCTTTGAGAGGTTGTGAAGTATCACGAAGATGTCCTCAATAACACAATTCTGCAAATTTCAACACTTTAAGTACATTAAACTTTAAGACTGAAAAATGCATGGATGCAATAACTACTGGTAGCCAGGGCTGACAGAAGAAAAACTTCTACATGTAACAAATAAAAAAACCATTATTTCTGTTTAACAGTTTCTCAAGTCACTAATGACGAAGACACGTGGAGTTAGAAACACCCTCTGACTTCCAAAACTCAATCGGCAGTAATAATGATGGTAAAGATATGATTGATGGGATCTGCTCTATACTTGATTTCGGCAATATAAGACTGTACTAGTTGTACCATAGAAACTTGTAGATCATTATGGATATACCTCTCACATTGTCCGCATTCGGTGGTTCAGACCAGCATTGTTTTTCCCCTTTTAACGTCTCTCGATTCTCATTTCTCATGAGGTGAGAGGAGCGCATGTTCATGAGACTTGTTACTGGAGCACAGAGCACTTTAAGACCGGATGCCTATCCTGATGTAACCGATGGGCTTTTCTGGGATCGAACCCTGACTCCTTCGAACAGAATGCCGTGACCTTATCCACTAGGCCACGGCCGCCACGGCCGAGAATCTGCATAGTTAAATCTTGTGAGAAGTATACCTTGCCAGACAACTCGGTGTTATCTAGTTAATCAAAATCGTAGTGCCACCGATGGTCGTTTGTACAGCTAAAAGAAATCACGGCAGTATTAGTTAAACTTCGAATTTGGGTTTTCTATACATCAGTTGCTTTGTTAAGAATACGAATAAAACGAGAGTACTTCCTAGGGTAGATTTAAAACAAGTTTTGAAAGAGTAGAAAAGTAGCTAAATTGCAAAGACGATCTATTGATTGACAATGGTCATCAATCTTTTTCAGTTTCCGTGCAAATAGAATTACAGAATACGTGCACAATTTGTGTCCACCCCGCCCCTTCCGTGACAATAGCTACCAGAATTCTTGATATCCCTGGTCGCAGAATCGTCTATAGTCATGAATCACTGTAGTCTCTACAATCACTCTACATCCTTGCCGGTGAGTTCCGTGAGTATTTCAGTAGTATGTTTCCTAATTAAGAACACGCTAAATCACTTGTCGGAGATTTCTTGACGTGAGAAACTATCAGCATGAAATTTATGTTCCAAACAGATTTCAAACACCCTGCGAAAGTTAAACTGAGAGCATGGTAACTCAATTAGTTTCTTGGAGTTTTTCCAGATGTGATCTGTTTCCAACAATGACTTGGCAAGTGCAGTTGAGATTTATTGACGTGACGCAAAGGTTGCCAGGTGTCACCCTTTTACAGAGCTTAATAAAACTTTGCCAGACTCTTTGCAATACAATTCGTTTTACCTCCTTCAAAGAGACAATGGATAAATTGACAAACTTCTGCAAATAGACGGGCGATTGAAATGCTAGTGGCACACCCAGTGGGTAACTTGGGAAATAGTAAGAAGGGAAACTGCTTAAGATGTTTAAGCCGTTTATTGGCTAGTCTTTCGAAAGGGAATCCTTGTAAAGAAAAGTAGGGGGGGGGGGGGGAGAAATCTACTCTAAGCAAGGGGATTCTATTCCCCTTCATTGCCCCTTAATTTACCAATTTGGCACACCCATGCAACTGTACAAACAATGGAGGAAAATTTGTTCTACCATCTACCACACCAATTAAACGAAGAGTAGAGATAATGTAGTAAGATTTTACACCTTTGCTAAATAATTGAAACCCAAATATTTCTAGTATGTAAGAGTTTACGATGTATTGTATGTATTTCTCACAGGAACAGGATGCAATTTTATTCACAATCCGGACTTCATTATTTAAAAGTCCACACTGGGTGCCTTGAGAAAAACAACGCCTTCCGGATAGGTGCTGGCATTATTTAAGAGATCATGTAAACTATCGTACCCACCTTGTTTTATTGATATGATTGAAATAAATTCCGATATGATTCGTAAACCCTTCGAGAATAATCATTGGTTGCTGAGTATCTGTAATGAGCGTTTGACAGTGTTATATTGCAACAGTAAGATAAATTCCAAACGTGATAATAGAAAAAAAATTATTCAGTTACATAAATGCTTATGAGAACACCCAGTAGCGATTTTAGGGGGTCCAGGGGGGCCGTAGCCCCAGGCCCCGCGCTTTTGGTAGCCAGGCGGGGGCCCCGCGCCTTACGAAAAATAAAAGGAAGTAACCATTTTACAATGTCCAGTATACTTTTTACTTTCAAGCAGAGTAAACAATCAAGAACAAAAGGAATCAACGTATCTCAAATAGCCTTCAGAAATTCGTCGTACAAAAACATGAATGAAACCTGTGTTTTTTCTTTAACGTGGTTTTTCCGTGCGACATGAATATTCATGCTTTATTTACCCTCTCGCATCTTTCACGCCTTTTATGTATCATAATACTCTGAAAGATGTGAAACCATGCTCCATTCTCCATGCTCCATGCTCCATGCTCCATGCTCCATGCTCCAAGCTCCATGCTCCGTGCTCCTTTCTCCATGCCCCATGCTTCATGCTTCAGTTTCCATGCTCTTTTGTCTAGAAGAAAGTTCTTTTTCGGCTTCATTCAAAAGTCAGTCAGTGCAATGATCTCAGATTGATCATTTGGTGCATTTTCCCGCGACTCAAGACGTTTAGCATCTTCACGGATTTCATGTGGCAGTTTTTGATAATATCATTTCTAATATGAAAAAAGTGGTGGAACAAGCCGCGATAGAAATCAAAGAGCCGTGTATAAATCTGGAAGGGAAAAGAGAAAGCTAACAACTAGCCAAAAATGAAATAATGCTGAAACACCCGAAATTACAGGCATTTTTCCCAACTAGTACTCACGAAGTTGAGAGAACAAGAAGAAAAAATTGAAGAAGTATGCGCCAGTGTTGAAAATGAATTTATCCACGAAAAAAGGTAATATTCTTGAATCTTTATCTTTGTATCTGCGTTGCTTTTTAACATTAGTTTCAAGTGACCATTATTTGATGAATAATCGCTCCACTTGCTTACTTGTCATACAAGACAAATACCCGCACCCCCGGCTCCTTCAGAAAAAATTCAGGAGGAATAGAAAGTTAACGTGATTTTACAGTTGTATCCAAAACTATTTTATCTCATAAGAAAGTGGACTTCACAAACAGAATACGTATTTTGTATTCAAAAAGGTGGTATTGGACACCAGGTCCTATAGATACCCTAGTGAAATCTGTTTGTTTTTTGTTTTTTATTGTATTCACCCTCATCAAGGCCGAAGCCACTACTAGGAACGAGTTATTTTCCCTTTTCACATGACAATCTATTCATGCTTACTTTTTATGCTTACTTTTCATGCTATGTTATGCTTGCTGTTCTTGCTATTCATGCATGTAGTCCCCCCTCTGCTTTATCTCTCGAAACATAGTTTCCCACTTCGCGAGAGGAGATGATAGAGCACAGTACCTCCGTAATCGTGGCAGGCAAGCTCAGGGTCGGCTCGAACTCACAACCCTCGGAGTGTGAGTCTGATATTCTACCACTATGTCGCTACTGTTGCTGTTGTGATCCGCTATGTATTGTGAGCAAACATGTAAGATCTGAAATTAAGGACATAAAAACTACCAGGACAACTCACCTACCGTAAGTAAACACGTTTTAATACCTTTTTGCTTCGAACTGATTTATTTTATTAAATAAGTATGCTTTTGGATTCATTTGCCATTACTTCAGAATGAACTGCAACATTCAGCACATACGAATTAACGATTTGGCAGAAACTGCCTGCTTTCCCGTAGATTCATAGTGTTTACAATAATCTTTGTTAGCCCCTTTGATGGAAAAGTCTGCTGCAAAGAAAGACTAACAGGACGTCTTTCAATACGAAGATATGGAGAGCAACAGAATGTTTCCAAAAAAACCGACGTTTTCAAAATGGGCCACGCTGATGCTTTCGGCCCCAGGCCCCGCAGTCACTTAAACCGCCACTGAGAACACCAGCAATCACCTGCAACGTACGAAGTGTCATTCCTGGATGACTCATTAGGGAAGCGTGAGATAAAAAATATTCTTCCTTAGCATGAAGCAAGGTGCGACAAAATTCCCTACAAGCTGCTTCCAAACCATGGTATTGAAATATTCACGTCTTATGAACGTCACAAAGTCCTTTTCTTGGACAAACTCTGTAAAGAATTGCATCGATTGGGGTGACCTAACTGCAGGAATAGAACTGATGTATCTATGGAGCGGGTCATTACAACTTGTTGTCAAATAATTAACTGCAGGAAAGAACATAATGAAGTCTAACCTCTTGAAGTGACTCGAGCAAAACCAAGGTACCATGAAGTGATAATGTGAATGGCAAGGAGGCAAATATATGCATAATAAATAATTAAACGCATCAAAGGTACAAGAATGGGCATAGATAGTATCGTTATGTGTAGGACTAGGTCATAAGAAATCTGGTAAGAAAAGCTTCTAATATCGACATCAAAATTAAGTACCTTGACACTATCATTAAAACTGTAATGCCAATATGTTTTGAGTTTTAATGTATATCGAGCAAATATAAAATTTTATAAAATCTTTGTACATGCCTTTTCTCGAATATTTGATACAGGAGATGCTCTATGAATTCAAGGTCAGAAACAAACACTATGTTATGTGAAGGAATAATGTTGTGATAGAATGACGTAATTTGGTAAAGGAATAATCTGAGTGTAGAACTGATATAGCCGTATATGTATATCATGCGCAACAGCAGACTTTTAATCACGTAGCATTCTATTCTCTTTGCAGATATAAAACTTTTGCTTCTTACTACATGAACTAAGTCCAGCTTCGTGCACGAAGGGTCCGTTCTTGGAACACATGAATTTTATATCTCGTATAAATGACTTTCGTAAGTTCAATATTGTAGACATAGCGACACAATAATGGAATGGGGCAGGTCGACTGATAACTTTGGCTTTAGACACAGTAGAGAAATAGAAATGTATGTCAACAACGGGATTCGAACCTATGACCGATCGACGCACTCACGGGTGCGTTCTACCGTCTGAGCTAGATTTGCCCTGTTGATGACATGATGTATTTCTCTAGTGACCACATTAGCTCCCAATATTCCACCGGAGGACTTTGACATCCAGCTCTCTTGGAGGTCAGCCTCTCTGAGCCATGTTACCATGGAAGGACTGCCATCCAGCCCAGCATTCTATCCATAGCCTACTGAAAGCCGCAAAGTTTTTTTGAAAAGAGAGGATTTAAAATGATAAGTTTGAATAAAAAAATAGTGAAATAGAAAAGCAGGTCAGTTGGTATAGCTCACGCCACAAGTGCGTGAATCACAGGTTCAAATCCCGCTGGTAACATATTTTTTTAATTTTTTCTCATATCTATTCAAACGTATCATTTCAAATTTTCTGTTCTCAAAAGCAATTTCGGTTTTCTTTCTGTTCTTAGTTTTCGCTGTTTAGTTATTAAGCAAGAATGTGTTTACCAAAACTTTTTGCTGTCTCTTCGTTTAGCCATAAATACAATAATCTAATTATTGCCATCCTTCAAATCTCTTGAAATACAAAGGTTGATAAATGTGAGAAGTAAAACAGTGATTACGCTATCAAAGTGTGACAAGACCCAAGCAAGCAATTATTGTATTGATGAAGTCATAGTGCTTTAAAGTGCTTTCTTGTGAACTTGGGACTGGGCTATAACTGCACCGGAGCACGCCAGCACTGTGTATAGGGCTGCAACTTGTCCTAGTGAAGTGACTCCGAAATATCATGAACGGCACGTCTAACTTGCGGGGTAAATATCGATTCAAAAGGACGCTAAAAAACTGCAGTGTACTTAACTTTTACTTCACTTTATCCAACGATGTTCAACTTCACGTTTTGAATGATCCCCAGAAGTACTTCTGAAGTCTACATATGATATTAGGAAGAGAATTTTACTAACTTCAAATTCAATAGTAGCGTCTTGTAGGGTCTCAAACGTCATGCCATGCGCAAAGCCCATCTTCTTTTTAAATCTTTCCAACCATGAATTAGCTGATCTCATATACAGATGCCTGATTTTAGTTAATGCGCTACTCTCAAACAACAACCTACAGTAGATCAGATTGTTTCATGTTGTTTATTCCACTGTTTATTTGTTACTTTAGGAACATGTGACATTATTTACCAAAGAACACCGCAAAAAACACCGTAAAGAACATCGGGAGAAAAACCATTTCAAAAAAAACAACCCAAGAATAACCGTAAAGAAAACCCAAAGAAGATCGCAAAGAACATAGCAAAGAATATCACAAAGAACATTGCAAAGAGCATCGCAAAGGAAATCGCAAAGAACGTTGAATAGAACATTGTAAAGAACGTTGCAAAGAGCATTACAAGATGCGAACCTTATAACATTATTTCTTTTTTATTATATATTTGTAATCAAGAAGTTTCATTTCTGTCCTTTCATCATTTGTTCGCTGCGCGAAAAGATATATTTCCGTCGACACAGATGCTGCTAAGTGTAAGTACTAAATAGTTCAATGAGACAAGACAGATGCTGCCAACGTTGAAATATTTATTGGGTCCTATGTATTTGTTAAAGGACAAAGAACGACAGTCAAACAAAAACGAAACTGTTTTAGGGATTGAACTCAAATAATACAGCTTCAGACCGAGGCTGAGGTGATTGTTGCTGCTTCAAAGCATTGCCCACCTGGCTTTGCTCTGAGCTAAGGATGGATGGGAATCATATGGTACCCATTTATGTAGTAATCACAATTTTGCACATAATTCCAATAAATAATAGCCCAACTTTTAAGTTTCATAAAATGCTATCGTCAGTATTTGAACTATCACCATCGCTATAATATGGCATCACTCTTCCAACGGAGTTATGTTTATCAAGTGACCAAAAATTCCAGTTGTTTAATCCCCAAATAACTTTTTAGTCTAACGTTAGTACATGTCACATCCATCTCTGGAAAGGCTTGATTCTAGGCACTCTCTACCGCTGCGGAGAATGTTACCTAGGTCGCACGTTGCAGATTCTGGTAGTGGAAAACTGTGTAGAAAACGCTGGATACGACAAAATCAGCAACTGAATCATCAGCAATCATCTCGTAAACGATCTTGAGTGTTGCTGATTTTGCAACGATAAACGTTTTGGCGAAGAGGAAATTCGAAATTGCTTTATGTACTTTACAGTATGTATGTATAACTTGACCAAACCAAATGTCTGTAAGCAAGATGATTTCAGTTAAGAATTTTCGAATAAGCGTCTTTAACTCCAGTAGGGCTGCAGCTAAGTACTGTTCCTATTATCTCGTAAACAATAGTAGCCAATATTTATTTATCTCTTTGATTTTTCTTCGAATCTATTCAAAGTTCTTTTTCTGAAAACTTTTTTATGATGACGTCATAAACACCAGTACGAACAGTCAGTCACAAACAAAGAAAAATGTGGACTAAAATTTTATTCTCTTAGAAAAAAACGTGTTTTTTGCCACGAATTATGTAAAATGCATGTAAAATAGCTTGTTGCACTTGATTATGTGTATTTTCAATCTTTGAATTAAAATACAAATTTATTTTATGTTTAAGTTTTGATTTAAGTTAGTAATCCAACAATAAAATGTTGAACGATGTCTAGGAAATTCTCAACTTCCGGATTTCACCTCCTTTCACATGGTAAATACTGTTTGTTTTCTTCTCACCATCTGTTGCCATCCTTTTTTTGCCCGCATTAACTGGTTAGTCATAATGTTATCAAATGTATTCAGCCCGAAGAAAATTTTGCGAAATCAAGAATACATTTTAGAAGTAAACTTACGGTGTGTACAATTATCGTTAGAGCACTAACAACAAAAACTATACCGCTAAAGGAAAGTTTCTCAGCTGAATTGTGCTTTCTAAAAGGGATTGTATATAATGAAGTTTACAAGGAGCGCATTTGTGGGAATCTCTTCAGATGGGAAGACCTATCGTTTATAAAAAATATCAATCACCAGAAATTGTAAACGAGGGTTTTTTATCATCCTTTAAATGGAGACAATTCTTATACCTCTTTTCTCCCAAATCATTGAACGCAGCTAGAAAAGTTAATATTGAAAAGTTAATTAATTTGTAGATATACTAACTTTCTGATTTGATCAAATTTGTCATCCACAAGCCACACTCCTCTTTGTAAAGGGATAAAAAGCTTTCTTTTCTGAACTTCTATGGTACAAGATTTCAACCGGGTTCTTCTTGGATGCCACAACATGAATTTTCCTTTCGACGAAGTTTCTTAACCGCATTATAGTCATTAGCTTACGATGTAGTCGATTTCCATGATCACCATAATCTTAATATTATCAAAGTTAATAATATTTCCTACTCAGGGCAACCAATTGCTTAGATGTATTAGTAGTACTTGATATTGGTTTTAAATCATAGGTGCTCTGACTCGCTTCTCCCAACCGCATTTAATTTTACGCTCCTTTTCTTCTAAAAAGTATTTGTGGGTTCCAGTTTAGGTCACTGTGCCTTCTACTCTGATTACTGTTTTTAGTTATGTCTTGGTTTGAACACTGTTCCGAAGAAAATCTAACTCAGTACGACCTTTAACATGGTAAACTATTTAAATGAATAATATTCTGTATGAGAAAACGAGCTTTGTCAGACTTGGTGATTCTAACAGAATTGTTTAGTATTCTCAAACATTGCTAAACAAGGTAACCCCAACCCATTAATAAAAATGAAAACGTGCTATTATCAAATCATGATTGATCCTTAGAAAAATGGCTACTCACTACGAGCACGACGTTTTTTTCCTTGTCGAGTTCCTTGTCGATGGCCAATTGTTGCATCATCCAAACTAGCTCACCCAAATGCATTTTGGGTCGTTTGCTAGCGAAAATCAGCAAAACAATAAAACCAGAAAACAAGAGCACCAGAAAAACAGCATACGAGCAAAACAGCAAATCAACAAATCAGCAAGACAAGAAAATTGTCAGAGAAGTATAATAGTAAGCATTAAAATTGGTAGCAAATTGAAATCTCTCAACTATTTCTAAACTTTCTCCTCTTCGTTTCTAATAGGAGTCAATGTTACCCCAAATTTGCTAGCATTCTGATGAAGTATTCTCTCTTTTACTATATAAAGTAAATCAACTCGTTCTACTTCAATTGGCTCTGACACAATTATTTCACCGTGTCTACTACTCAACCTATCTCATCAGCACACCTATTTGTTTATCCCCTTAATACCTATAGGAATCTTTTCTTTACCACCAGCCATCACCAACCGAAGTTTCAGCTTTGCCCTTTCTTGACTCCCTTGGAATGGTCCAAGGCTTTTAAAATTTTCCAGATATTGTTTACTACCAACATAGTTAATGATGTTGAGCGAGATATTGGATAAAAAAGCGAATTATCATTTAATGAAAAAAATACAGTCACTATGTACATCGCTGAAAAATACTACATTTTCGTTTTTTATAAAATAGTGTTTAGTTTTCATGATGCACAATATTCTTGTTCAAACAGTTGGCGGTTACTGACACGAAAAAGCAAGAACTCTTGCCTACTAAATGAGGATTGAATCAATCTAGCTCGACATCATTTTGTCTCAACAGAACAACAAACTTAACCTAAAACACCTCTCATCTAAAAACGGTGTATATATCAATTTAAATATAAACGTGTGTGTGTATTCTTACACCTCCACGTTTGACAACATATGAAAAATCGTTAATAAAATGATTTGCCATGTGATATTGCCTTAAATTGACAGAAGCAAATTAATGTTCTGAACTTAGATCGTAGACCATGTTCGATTAGGATTTCTCTTGGAGCTTTTTAAACCACCTTTCTCATGTTTTGTATGGAAAATTGTAGTAAAACTGCAGTTACATAGCATGGACAGATGTTGTCTGTGCTGGAACCCTATTTTCATACTAGTCAGATGCCCAATAGAAGTTCTATATAACCTACCGAGCATTGCAGGAAGCCCTACAGTAGAACACAATAAAAGGACAAAACAACCCTCTACAGCAGGGTGCGACAATCTTTGGACCCTGTACCGAACCTGACCAAGAAGAAATTGATGTGCAGAACGCGAGCAAATAGTGGTGAGCTGTACTACAGGTCCCAGATCTCACTTTTGCTTGCAAGTGAAGGCCTTTGTCCTAGGCTATTTTTGCCAATGTTAATCGTAGTTCTCTAGACGGCACACTATACAAAGCGAACAAGGGCAATTTAGCGGAAAAGACCTCCTAGTTGAGCACACTTAAAGTGGTATGATCGGATTAGAAAGGATAACAGTTTAACAATCAAAACAGCTGAACGTATTTTTTTTGATAATTTTATGGGGAGAAAGTTTTGCAGAAAACAATTTTCCCGGGGAAAATGTTTCTGAAAGATTGCTGCTAGGGAAGGGATTGAACAAGGAAGATATTTCACAGAGGTAAACGACTTAAAGGACTTTGACGGTATACCACAAAACACAATCTGTCTGTGTTTATAACCGTTCCAAAAGACGCTTAAGATTGATTCATAGCTGCGGATTATGATAGAGTCAGGTCCCACGGATTTCAAGAAGAGGAGCCAAATGCGACAGAAGAAAAAAGCACTAGAACAAACCTACCTGATATTTAAAAAAAGGGTCAAAAAAGAGGATCATTGCTGTCATGACGCCTGGTTGAATTGGCCATGATAATTGAAGAAATGAGATATTTAGTTAATGTCATGCAAACATCCCTAATATAGACGTAAACTCATTTGGATAGAGTTTCATGTTTACTGTGCACAGCTGCCACCTTCCAAGCAAATTTTGAGGCCTTAGTAGTAGACACCTTCTGCTTCAACTACTTGGAAATTCCCTCCCTGCTCATCAAATCGTGATATATTCTGAGACCCCCGCCAATTTCTACTGCTTGCTATCAATTGTTATTATTTAGCTGATGAAAAGCTATTCCTCACGAGCGACCGCACTAATGAATCAACTTTTGTTATCTGGGCTGAAATGTTAGAAATTTTACACTTAGGGTTGACCACTTGCTTAAAGATGATCTGTTTTAACGCTCTTGTTTATTGTTGACATTGTTTATGTTTATGTCATTTGTATTAGGAATGTTATAGCACTTGAAGTGTGACGTCATAACTGAAAACGACGAAGATCGGAAGTCTGACAAAATTTTGCAGTATCTGCATTCTTGTTGATGATGATAGTCAATCTAATTTGAGAATAAAATCTTGAACAAAATGTATGATACAACATCTCGAAGTTTAATACATTGATATCAAAACCTTTTTATTTAAGCCCAGTTGAAACAGCACTGAGCAGAATCTATAAAACTTCCTCAAAACCTTCGCAGAATTAAACGACCGTTACTGCTGGATGAAATGAGTCTTAAAAACGATATTTTTATACCGAAGCTTTGTTTTAAATATTGGGTTATCCGCCAATCACCGATACCTCTTTATTGGAACGAGGCTGACCAGCTTTGATTGGTCGTTGCACACATGTTTACTGAGCATGGAGTTACCTAACACTGCGCTATACCTTAATGGTATAAACTTTATCAAGCTTACCACAGCCGCTAAAAATGTCTTCTTCAAAAAACTCCTGATTTTATGACGTCATTCCTTTCGTGCTCTTTACAGACAAGTATTTGAGTGATCTAGGAACAAAAACAACACAGAAAATATACTTGGACACTTTAAAGTACTGTTCAGTAAAAATTGTTTGCGAATTGACAAACATTGACAGCGAAACGATGTTGTGCCAAACCATGTCTGCTTTAATTTGTTTTCAGGCAAAACACAACGGTCGGCTGAGGAAACACAAAAATTTCCGGAGAGGAGTCGAAAACTTTGCTAAAGATAACTCAACTCAAGGCTTTGTTGTAACAATCAGCCCATAGGGTCATTAAAGTCGACCAATTTATGTTTTCGATGGAACCGTAAGGAAGGTCATCGCATCTTCCTCGTTCGGCACATTTCTTCTGATAGGCTTAAAGATTTTTGAGTTTCAGAGAAGACTGATAAAAGTGGGTATATGTTAAGGATATAATTTAGAGAAGGGGTCTTGAACGATATCTGAACATACAAAAGGCCTCCAGTCAATGCAAAGTGATCGCTGTTCGAACCCTTTATAGCACGGATTAATTGCTCATTTGTGTTTATGAGAAATGCTGATACTGATCGAGTTTTTTACACTTCAAAAAGAGCAGCGGAACTGGGGGTAAGAAGGCACTCAAATTCACCCCCGCGCCACTCCAGCTCTACAATGAAATTGATCTTCCTGCTGCCACTGAAACTGTTTAAGAGGAACCTTATGCGAGGATCTAGTTTTTAATCCCCTCCAACTTAGAGAATACAGCGTTCACAAATCGATTAGGAAGTTGTCAATGGAAGATATCGGAAGATATCTGCACTTATAAAAAATTATAGGGCAGGTCACTGGATAAAGTGAGATTTTAGGAAAATGAAGATGTTGATGACAGGTCATCATTTTTAAGGACATTTAAAGCGCAGAAAAACTCGGCCAACGGAAAATCTTGAGGTAGGAACATCGTCTCGACATCAGTCTTGCCTTATGATAAATGTGACCTTGACTCTTAAAAGAAAATAATCATATTCCTGCTTCGATAGTATGATAATAATCTGGAACCTTTGCGATATCAATTATATGTACACACACAAACACACACACACACATGTATATAAATATATTTTTTATTATTTTTTTGAAAAATATAGTATCGAAACGTCAAAGATATTGTGTATTTTAATGAGTATTATATATTATTTATACACATAGGAGAATGCTGGCTTTTTGAGTATTTTTTGTGTCCAAACAACGACGGAGTTATATATATAGAAACTTTGCCTGATGATCGTGAATACGTGAAACTCGGAGTAGCGAATTTCCAAACCTCTTCCTTTAGTGTCTCTTTACGAGTAAAACGACTAAAACAAGTCGGAATTACAATAAAATTTCATAGCAAATACGTGCAACATTTTGTGTCCATGCAACTCCGTCGTTGTGTAGAACCAAAATGATGGATGAAATCACCAATTAAGGGAATATGACGTCATCACTATCAGACTCGACTTTAGGTAAAGCTCATTTTCAGCATCAACTGTGTAATCCAACACCAGCAGCACGTACTAGCAGCTTCTGCTTTTCTCTAAGCTGTGTCACCTCTATTTACAGTAAAGTAATACTAATCAATCATGCTTTCTTTTCGCCTCTCCTATTTCATTTCTTCCTAATGATACGAACAGATGTTTTGTTCTAAAATTTCATATCCTCTCTTCTAAAATCCAGAATCCTAAATCTAAATTTATTTTTCGTGATGTCATTAGGGCGAGCCAAACAATGACTTGCTAAGTTTGGAACCATATGCTTGGAGCAAATATTTTTGTTATTTTCTTTACAGAGATAGAATTTAAATGGATTATATTTCCAAATCTGACTTCAAAGAGGAGACTGTGGAACCAACAATCAATAAACGTGATTCACGTGCAAGAAGTGTGTCTCGTCATGGTGACGAGACAGTTGAAAACACTGGAGAAGGGTGACTATAAACAGCTGTTAGGGTCCATTAGTATAAAGCGAGTCCGAGTAGAATGTGATCAGCACTATATCCTTGTACGCCTGTTCATATATGCTCTAAGGATGCGTCTGATAGTTAGGTAGTGGTTTACAAAGAGGAGCAAATAGGCACTGTAAAGACTCTTTTACGGGTCAGATGCCCCATTTACATTAACTTGAATCAAAACATAGAAATTGATGGAACCACATAACACTCCTTCACTTTTATTATAAGCTACTTGACGAAAAAGGTGAAAAATGTGCTGTCAGAAAATAGAGGAATATTCGAGAATGACACAATATCTAAAGGGAAACGTTTTGTGTACTGACAGCCTTCCCAGATACAAGTCTCCTATCTTGCCAACTGTTTCATTTAGAACAAAACTTTCTGTACTCTTTTGATACTAAATGACATTACAAAACCTATGCCAAAATGAAGTACCCTTGTGTTTTGAAGCTACCTTCGGGGTCGCCAAAATCACATGTGTAACGATAGAAGAGTCTTCCGAGAGGCTTGAAGAGCTAGAAGAGCATGCATCATGACCTTTCTCATAATTAAAACGTGGCAAAAGCACATAAAAGATGGTTATCATCAGAAAGGTTACTACGCTTGACCGAACTGTTACAGCTTCCTCCGAGTCCTGTCTACTCAACCTGTCATCATTTTAGCATGTCTTGCAACCATTCCAACGATAACTACCGTTGAATCACATGTTTTAGTGATTTCGTGACAAAAACAGCTCATAAAATACAATTATGGTCAAAATTAATAGACAAATTGTTTTGAATGGCGTTGGTCTCTACTGATTTGTAATACAATAGCCATTTTTAATTCAAGTAAATGCGCTATTGTTCACAATATTGGTGAAATGGCAATTTCCAGTGGAACTGACTGCAAATTGGAAACGAGAAAGAACGTTCTTGAATTCTGTATAGCAGGTGCAGTACTTTGGAAGGACCGTTTCTTCCTATACAGCTTTTAAATTGTTTTTAAATACTTCGCAGTTTGCTCCCTTACTTTCCTATCTGTCAATAAATGAATAGTGGGAATTGGGAGCTTTTTTCTTATCTAAAGAATTTTCACTTATATTATGCAATGATACTCTTACATAAGTAGGGATACACAATCTGCAGACAGAACTGTTTCGCCTTTTGTGGGCTCATCAGTGCAGAACAGAGCGTTGAGACCTGGTTTTTAGTGTTTTGTTGTTAGTGTTTGGTTGTTACTGTTTGGTTGTTTCTGTTTGGTGGTTAGGGTTTGGTTGTTTGTGTTTGGCTGTTTGTGTTTGCTTGTTTGTGTTTGACTCTTTGTGCTTGGTTGTTTGGGTTTGGTTGTTTGTGTTTGGTTTTTAGTGTTTGGTTGTTAGTGTCTGGTTGTTACTGTTTGGTTGTTTCTGTTTGGTTGTTAGTGTGTTTGGTTTTTAGTGTTTGGTTGCTAGTGTTTGGTTGTTACTGTTTGGTTGTTTCTGTTTGGTTGTTAGTGTTTGGTTGTTTGTGTTTGGCTCTTTGTGTTTGGATGTTTGGGTGTGGTTGTTTGGGTTTGGTTGCTAGTGTTTGGTTGTTAGTGTTTGGTTGTTTCTGTTTGGTTGTGTTCTGTTTGGTTGTTTCTGTTTGGTTGTTAGTGTTTGGTTGTTAGTGTTTGGTTGTTAGTGTTTGGTTGTTTGTATTGCTTTTTTGTGCAATGTGTGCTTGAGATCAAAATATTTAAGATCAAAAAAGTTATAATTGAATCCTTTTTAATTATTGTGAAAAACCTCAATTTTAAGTACACCCTATGTTTATAACTCATACCTTGTCCACTACCATCTAGTCAATTTTCAGTAGCTTGGCGGACTGTTCTTACAAGCAAAGAGGAGCCAATTGGCAAGTAGGTTACTCGCAGGAAGCACATCGACCCGCAAAGGAGCAAGAGTCATAGAGAATGTTAACTTAGTTCTATTTTAAATTATAGTGCAATGACAACTAAGCATTATATTTCCTGTGAAAGAAATATCGTTTATTCCCAATTCAGAAGCTTTTGTTTAATATGTAAAAATGAACATACAAATCAAAGGACTTGCAAAAGTTTACCTCAGTTACTCCGAGTTTCACGTCCCACGACGATTCTCAAACTTGTGATAAACTAGGAGAAATCTACGAAATTTATACCATTTCTAGTTCTAAGCTTACTTGTTTACGTATTCATCGGCGACAAAAGAATTGCCATTTCGGCATTTGGAGACAAGCTCCGAACGCCTATTCAAGATGTTGCTTTTGTCTGTCCTAATGATGGCTAAATTTTTCCTCGACGCAGAGATTACAGCGCATTTGTCCGCTTTTTCTAGCTAACGGGTGTTTAACAATACTCCACTTGATGTCAAATTCAATGTCAATACTTGATGTAAAAATGAACATATATATAATATGTTAGATATATCGTAAATCCTAACATTATTCCTCTGCAAATATAAGATTGAAAGTTCTAAATTTCTTCATGATTGTTTGCAGGATTGTTTGTGGGGCAGAAATGGACGGCTAAAGGCGGTCAAAAGGATCGCCCATACGCGTAAAACTTGGTGATAAACAGTACCGTAACCACTGGGGGGCTGGGGGGCTATAGCCCCCCAATAAATTTCAAGGTGATTGAAAGAATGTTCCCAGAGTTTACGTACCGTCAGTTGCCTTAGAGCGTAAGAATATGTTCTGCTTGATGTATTGAGAAGTCTTACTTGAGAAGTAATACTTGAGAAGAGAATGGAACATTGCCTTCACGTCAGAAAAGCTGAATTAAACACCATTTAAGCGCTACATAAATTAAAATATATTGAAGAAGATAAACCTAATTGTAATATAATTCGGAAGTAATGAAAAAAGCAAAATACAAGACAATTTTAAAGCATTGCATAGGCAAACCATCCTTCTCGGCCACGCCCTCGGCCACGCCCATGGGAAATGGAAAGCCCGGTTTAGGCCCCCCCTCCACTGATTATTTCGTGGTCACGGCACTGATAAACGTCTGAAACACCGCTATTCAGTTATTTTTATGGAGGAACATCTAACTTGAAGCTGTAAAATTAAAATTTGTGGAAATTTTTTAGGTCTTGGTAGAAAATGGTTTCCCCCCAGGCGCGGATCCAGAGGGGGGCCGGGGGCATGCCCTCCCAAACGATAAAATTTCAAAGTTTCATACAGGCTTTTCTGCTACATTCTTGGCTGAGTGCCTGGAAGTAACAATAGTTTTTTCCAAATGGCCCCCCCAAACTCAAACGCTGGATCCGCTCCTGTTTCCCCCTATGTTGAAATGGTCCTTTACCCCTAAGCCCACTTGGTGGGGGGGGGGTAATAAAGGGAAGAGATTCCTTTCCTTGAAAGGGTTCTACAAGCGCTATGATTAGCCGGATTTTTGTTATCTCTATGAAGTGAATTGATATCTACATTATAGCTATGTGTGTGGATAATCAAGTGGCAATTTCAACGGTCATCATTTGCAGCTGGAAAATGGTCTGCATGGCGATATTCTGCTAACGAGCGTTTGCTGGTTGGATTATCACTGCGGTGTGGTTAGAGACTGCTTTCCTTACAAGCAAATTTTGTGACATAATCAATTTATCCTGCTTGACAGAGGCCTAAGCCATAGAATGACCAATCATTTATTTTCTGTTGTGGGCCTGGGCACTAGCCTTCTGAAGCATAGCTGAAGGAGGTCGTGTTTCATAACGTGCCCTTTTCAACATGTACACAAAACAGATAATCTTTTTGGTCATGCTTATAACATAATAGTCCCTTGGCGATGTTATAAAATTTGCAGATGCCTGGTGGGTGAGGTTGTACATCATGCAGTCTTTAGTTCTCTAAACAACATTTCGTTCTTGTTATGTCAAAACGTTATATAAACTAAATGGCAACCTGGTTGTTGCTATCACTAGGAACCATTTCAACTTGACCATAGACTTCCATTCTTTTGTGTGGTGACGTGGGGGATGACAGGGAGACCATTTAGTATTCGGAACATTTGGTTACCAATTCTGTATTGCGGTTAGAATCCGGCAATCGTTATAAGATTAAAGCCACTTTCCGTGTCTTTTGTTGAGATAAAGTCTGGAGTGATTGCAAGTACTTGTAGCTATTACAATTAAAGCTGCGCAGTTTATAAATATTGCGCCTAGAGTTTAAGATTGGAAAGATTACAAGACTAATGTAATAAATATGAAGATGCGAACATACAAAGTATACTTGTAAAGGGAATCTTTACTCCAAACATTTCTACATTTTTCTCCTACGCATGCGTGCCTTCCATCGGTTTATTTTTTATTTTTTGAAATAAACTTCCAAAGATACCGCATATGTTATGAATTTTATATAACAATTATGTAACTATGTAATAAATTGTTTAAACAGAGGGTATTCTATAAATTATTTAGATCTGGTACAAGGAGCTTGGAAGTTATTTATTCTTGCTGTTCCTTATAGCCAAGGGTCCTAGAAATGCAGGGACGGTAGATCCCTGGTCTTTTACTAGGAGTAGCTAAGACAGGAGAGCGTTAACGCTAATGAGGCAGCTCTTAGATTTATATAGTGCGTCTGGAAGGAGGGGGGTGTACCATATTAAGCTTACTATGCTAGTTGAAGACACGTTCAACCAAAATTGGTAAGGATTTCTACAAATTTACGCCTAATAATCTGCAATTTTTCGTCATAGTCCTCCTTTCTTGTTTTTAGTGAATGCAATACCTTTGATTTCTATTTGAATCACTGACAAATGAATCATTTAAATTTTATGGCCAAGTATGCAAATACTGATTAGGTTACGTGGCTTAAAATCTCAATACGAAATTTCTCCTTCAGTGACATCCACTACTCTTTCTTGTACTACTGGGTTGGGCCTAAGGGCATGGACCACGCCTGGTTCAATCGTTTAAAGTGGGTAGTCCCTTCGCGGAGTTAAGAAGCCTGTACTCAATAAGCAGCTTAGATGCCATGTATTTTTATTTCTTTAATTTTTTAATTTGTTTTTGCTTTTTTTAACTTCTATTCTTTTTAATTTTTTTATATTTATTTTTTAAATTTTTAAATTTTTTTTTAATTTTTTGATTACTTTTTTTTTAAATTTTTTAATTTTTTTATCAATTCACCCTGCTCAAGTTCAAATCTACTACTAGGAAGGGGGTTATTTTTTAGTTTTCGGATAACAATCTTTTCATACATGCTATTTATACTATTTATGCTATTTATTCAGGCAGTCCCCTCTCTGTCCTATCTCTCCAAACATAGTTTCCTACTTCCGTATCTTTTTCAGCCATCCTAAATAAAGTGAACACTTTATCACACCTGTGTGCTTATTTGAAATATTTATCGCTGGCTGGGCGCGTATTTGAGCATGGGTACTTTCATGGTGCCTCACAATTATCTGCTCAGTTTCTGCCAAACTATCCAGGGATGTACTACTTATACAAGAATAACTTGAGAATTTATCTTATCTTCAACATTCTTGGGCTTATCAGTTGTGGTCTACCCAACATCTTCTACTTCATTTGCTGATTGGCTTCTATTGCGTAAGAGACTCGAATGACATTGGTAGTAGGACTGTAGTTTCATAATCAATAGTTAATGCATTATCAAGATGTTGCCGGACATTTTGTTCTGATAACTTCTTTTTCAGTGACTGATCCCGTTTGAGAATCTGCATAAGACATTTTATCGTAACGACTATTGTAAGCTCTTGTCAAATAAGTAAATGACATGGTTTTTACAAAATCAAACGGTTTTCTCTCCTACGAGTTGCTCTTGCCCACAAAACGTTTATTCTATGAGGCATCTCCCTCTCATCACGTTCAGTACATGTAAAATTAAACTTGCTATAAAACGTGTTAATTGATGACACTCCAAAGATTGTCGTATTGTGAAAACATAAGAACAGGTTTAGATTTTATCTTACGACGTGTTACAGAAAATTGTGTATCTTGACTGATTCTTTACTGATACTATAGTTTGGGAATGAGAGATTAGTGTTTAACGATAAGAACAAGCGGCATGTATAAGTGGAAATGTAGTAATTCTTTTTTCTTGAAGGGCTACGTGACAAACACTAAAACAATCCCTAGAGAGAACGAAATGTGAAATGACATGTGTCAATCGGTAGCTATAAATGAATATATCTCATTCTCCGTACTTGGCATGGGTTTTGTTAGTGCCCTGATGCACACCGTTCTTTATACCTTGGTCATCTATTTCTCTAAATATATATTGCTTCGTTTAGATAACCCTGCCCAGTACCTGGGGGCGGGAGGGTGTGTGAGCAGTTGGTCCGAGGATCTCCAGCATATATCCCCTATTATATCATGAATCACTAAGGGTTTAAGGGTCACTTATTATGTGAAATAAAAATAAAAATGAAGTTTGGATTTATTATATTTCAAGCATAGAGATTTATGCCTGTTTTAATCTTTGATTGTCAACGGCATTTTAAAAGTCGATCTTTACTTGTGTTCAAGTACTAATTTACTTCTCACTGTGCTGTGATGTCATAGTCTTCACTACTAAATAAATATGTTTTTCTGGAGGATTGATTATCAACCCTACCATTTTGAAAACAAATGCATCAAGAGAAATACGACGTGCATTTCGCGAAAAAATAATCTTAAATGGAAATATGCTCTGGTATTCAAAGTCACCACAAGGCTGGACGTGGTGAAGAGATGTACAGAGAAGTAAAAGAAGGACTAGGAGCTATGCCCAGACTGGATGTAATCAGAGATGTATGGGAAAACATTAACCGAGACGGAAAATATCCTTGCGTAATGGAAAGAGCACTGCATCAATTTGTATGATTATCAGCAGGGTGTAAATGGAACAATAGTCCCAAAACATTATCCACGGTAGATAAGGTCCTAATTCCTTTACGAGAAGATGTTGAGACCACAATGAAAGCCAGTAAAGAAGGGAATTGGCCTGAATGTGACGGAATCTCAGCTGACATACTTCTTGCAGGCGGATATGCTACAGTCATCTTGATGCACAATCGATTGGTGTAGAGCTTTCTTTGTATCACTTTTCAAGAAGAATGATTTACGACTTTGAATCCCCGCCTACGTACTTCTTGCAGGCTACGTACTTCTACGTACTTCTACGTACTTCTTGCAGGCCATACTATAGTCATCTTGATACACAAGCAATATGTAAAGATCACGCAGAGTGTTGAGAGGCCAATCGACTGGTGTAGAGCTTTCCTTGTACCACTTTTCAAGAAGAGTGATTTACGACTTGGAATATTTATGGCACATTTGCTCCTATCTGCCAAGCTAGAAAATTAATGTTGAAAAGCATTTTTGGAAGAATGGCGCAGAATATAAGGCAGAAAAGCAGTGAAACCCAGTACGCATGTATGAAGAATCGTGGCACTAAAGATGATATCTAAAATCTTCCAATACTGATACAAAAAAGTTAGGAGATGCGACAGGATCTGAATTTATGTCTTGTTAACTACTCCAAGGCTTTTGATAATGTCAGGTATCAAAGGCTGTGCAATATCATACTCGATGTGAGTTTTTCACCTCATGTTGCGACACTCGTTCATTCTTTGTACAAGATAAACATTTCACACTGAGATTGGAAAGCAGTATGACCGAATAGTTTAATTTAGGAAGGGCGTACGCCAAGGATGCATCATATCCCCTCCTCAAGATTTATATTGAAAGAATCATGAGAAACGTGAAGAGTAATAAAACGCTGGATATTTTGATCTTTAAAGAGTGCGTGAAGGTTTGATGGGTGACCTCAGATGTGCCGATAATGCAGCGCTCATTGTCATGTCAATAGCAGGATTAAGAAGCTATGGAACAGCAATGAAAAGACACAGTGAGTTATATAGATCGAAAAAATATCCCTAGGAAGAAAAAATAGTGTAAATCACCAAGAAAGAAGTTCGAGGGGAAGGAATAGACATTGATGGCTCCATTCCGAGGAAAACGAAGAAGGAAAAGGTCTAGAATAGGATGGGACAGAAGAATAAATGACATTTTTGCTTCTGCCTTGCCGGCTAAATGCAGAGCAGAAGAAGTCAAAGGGACCATACTCGAACAGAGTACAGTTGCTGACGAAATTAGCGGTGACACGTTTTCGTACATAAGTGATAGAAATTGACAGTGTTATCGCCATCAGTATAGCCGCTTACGTATGATTCCTACTGTAAAAGACTTAGGAGCCTCAAAATAGTCCAGTCTCAATAGAATTTACTATTTATGCAGCTAAATGAATACTAAATGAATAATCATTTGAAGTATAGAGAAGAGAGGATTTAATGATAGCAAGTTAGAAGAGATACTAGTGAAAATTGTAATGTCCAAGTGGTGACATTTTCACTTTTCACTAGTATCTCTTCTAACTTGCAATAATCATTTACTTAATTTATCATCCTTTATCAATTAATTTGTGTATTTACTTTATCATTTATTTATTTACTTGATCATTTATTTATTTACTTGATCATTTATATATTTACTTGATCATTTATTTATTTCTGCATCTGTATCGATATAAATATTTACAGCAAGTCACATTCTATCTCAGAAAATTATTACATTCATTATTTTAATTTCCTGATGAAATCACGTATACTTGTTTCTCTCCTCTTTCCTAGATATATTTATTTTTGTTACGTAT
>JAAAKL020002728.1:0-25096 GCA_010016065.2 Carybdea cf. marsupialis auct. non (Linnaeus, 1758) | reverse complement strand
ATTAGAAAAAAGTTTCGTATAGGCCTTTCTGCTACACCCTTGGCTGAGTGCCTGGGAGTACCTTTATTTTTCCCAAATGACCCCACATCCCCAACTCAAACACTGGATCCGCCTCTGGCAAGGCAGAGTATTAATGTCTGATTTACACGCTACGATTTTGTCGGGCCGTTTCACAGTTGGTAGGACGTAAAAGTCTATTGTCCAGAAGCCTGATTTTACGGTTGTTGATCTCAGCACGAATCGGGATGATTGTTAGGAAGTCTGTGGCATTTGAACAGATCTACTCCCGATTTTGGACCTCGTGACAGTGCCTTAAAGTTTTAACACGGACGCCTTGAAGTCGCGATGGAAAGCAGGACTTTCTCTAAAGCAGAAACTACATTACTGTTAGGAGCGTCTTGTAGGGACACTCTGTAGGCATATCAAAGAATAATGCCGTGAGTTCAAGGCCTCGAAGTGCCTTTTTTCGTATTCGTAGTTCATCTATATAGGTAGCCGGACCAGCTATCACTGTGACATCCTTACTTAAAGGAACATTAAAAGCAAGACAAGAACCACGGCCATACAAACGTTGAAAAGGTGAAATGCCGGTACTGTTTTCTTTACTAATGCGATATATCAACAAAGTCATGGGAAGTTCATAATCCCAATCTTCTTTATCTTTATTTACTCTAATCCGCAGTAAGAACTTCAATGTTTTATTGAATTGATCCCAAAGACCATCAGTCTGAGGGTGGTAAGCAGCGGTCCTATGATGTTTAATATCGAATGTTTCGCAAACTATCTTCACAAATGCAGACTGGAAACTTGTTACTCGGTCGGTCAGCAAGATACTAGACAAACCATGGTGTGCAAGCATTTTCTTGAGAGCTCTAACAACAATTTCCCCTCCTTATTCAGCAAACCTGTGACTTTCAAATATTCTTAAAATAATCGATCATTACTAAAGTATATCGATTTTCATGAAGGGTTGTTTTTAAAGGACCGACTACATCTACTCCAACCAAATAAAATGAGATTGGTTTTACTGGTATTGAAGACATGGGCCATCGGCGCTGAGAAAGTTATTTACTTTTTATGCAAGTATCGCAGGTTTTGCAAAAGGCTTCCTTATGAAACCTGGGGCAATAATAACTCGCCTGAATGAAAGCAAATGTTTTAGCAACTGCCCAACTAAATGATGTACCTGTTTGATTAATGGCAATCTCCTACTCTCTGCCAAAACAACTTGAAATTTGGTATCTCCAGCATCTGATTCCCATTCCCGAGACAATACACCGTACATAACCTGAAGAGAAGAAAGCACTTTGTACAACGACAGCGAGGTTGTTGACGATAAAGGTGGTAAAGAACGGGCCTGACACCACCTCGGGCCCAATCTTTGGCAACACGAATATCCTGGTCCTGCTTCTCTTCCTGTGCTAATACTAATAAGTCGACATCTGTAATACGGATACTTTGAACAGATGCTCGAGATAATGCATCTACATGCTCCATTAAAGCACCTGGTTTATATACAATAGTGTAATTGTATTCCTCCAAACGTAAAACCCATCTCACCAATTTTTCATTTGGTAAATGTAATCCTCGACGCCACTGAGGGCTTTCAGATATGTAAAAATAATCACTTTGTTTCCATAAATATAGGCATAAAAATGTTTTAGACTCAAACAACTGCAACAGCCTCTTTTTCGGTAATGGTCCAGTATCAGAAAAGGCTTTCGAAGCATAGGAAATAATAAATTCAGTGCAATTGTCATCCTTTTGCATGAGAATACATCCAAGTCACACATTACTTGCATCACACAATATACTAAAAATTATCGTTCAAAACGAGGAAAAGCTAAAGGGGAACTTAAAGATAATATTTGTTTCAGCCGATCAAAGGCCTGTTGGATCATGTAAAACCATTATCCTTCTTAAGAAATTTATTCAAAGGTGTGACAATATCACCAAATCAAGACACAAATCGACGATAATAGGAGGTCATACCCAAGAACCGACGTAAGCTAGCAAAGTCAGAAGGTACAGGAAATTCCTTAATGGTTTGTACCTTATCAGGGTGGGGAAACATTCCATCGTTTGACACAATAAATCCCAAAAATTGCACTTCCTCTTTCTCAAAATGACACTTGTTATTTGAGACCAGCATGCTACAATGCACCAAGAACTTCTCTAATGTAAAGGAATGGTAAGCATAAGTATAAAGGAAATTACACTTGTGCTCAACATGATATGTGATACTGGAGACACCCCTTCCGAACTCATTCGGTCTCTCTTTATCACCCTTCCTTGGAAACTGGGCTACAGAATGCACTCTGCATCATACAATTAGGCTCATGAATCATCTAATAAAAATGCTGCTTAGAATCTTGATTATTAGAATGAGATCGAAAATAAGACCAGAAATATCAAATACACAATTTGGTTTTGTACTAGACAAAATCACCAGAAATGTAACATTTACGTTAACAACAATGCAGAGAAGCATTAAAGTAAACAAAATACTGTACCTATATTTTTTAGATTAACAAAAGGCGTTTGGCACAAAGCTTGAGACGGAAAAGATGGAAGGATAATAAGAAATCTATACTCTGAACAGGAAGCTGCAGTAAGGATTGACTTAGAATACAGCGAATTTAAATCCATTCAACATGGTGTTCGACAGGGATGTGTCCTTTCACCGTATCTTTTTAACCTGTATAGTGAAATGATTCTCCGTAACATCGAAAACCGAGATGGAGTCAACATAGGCGGAAAGAACATCACAAATTTGAGATACGGTGATGCCACCGTTCTTATTGCAGACTAAGGAGGAAAACTTCAAACATTATTGGATGAAGTCATAGAATGAAGCGAGGAGATGGGACTGAAGACAGTATGTATGATTATATCCAAAAAGAACGAAGTTTCACTATGCAGCTCCTGTGCCATGGTCAAACCATCAAACAAGTCTATAATTTCAATTACCTAGGGTTCTACAGTCACAACAGATGCTAGAAGTAAAAGAGAAATAAATAAGAGAATAGCCTTATCAAGAGATGCCTACAATAAATAAAGTCCCCTTTTGAAAAATAGAAACATCAAGATCGACACCAAGTACAGAGTCATTAACGCGTATGCTTGGTCTGTATTGACATACGGTTGTGAGTGTTGCACCATAAATAAAACAATGCTCGCAAAACTAGAAGCTTTTGAAATGTGGTTCATTAGCAGATTGAGGAGAATATCTAAGTTTTAAAAAGAGCCAACACTAGAAGATCTCTAGTCATTAATTGCCATTAACTATAGAAACTACACTCACAAAGTTACTGCTACTTTTTCGTGGGATGGCTTGTGTTCTCAGGAAGCTGTCTAGGGCACCAAAAGCCACCTGTTGTATGTTGCCATAAGCTTGTTCCAATTCGATTTAACTTGCATCACTGTAGGGAGGAATGATACATCGTTAAAATGAGTGAAAATCACTTAAATCTTAAATGAGGACTCCGTGTATCTAGTTAGATCAGCGCAAGACTCGGATAAAGTCGAGCTTCAAACTCCAATGCTATTGAATCAGATAATAAGTATCGATCGTGTCTGCTGGGTTCAAGACAACGTAATACAAGCTGAATACCTTGGATTATCTTTACACTTTTTTCGAGAGAGACAAGAGCGGGCTTCTTGCAGGAGGGAAGTCAAATGGTTATTGGAAAACCGATCAAAGTACAAGATAATCATGCTTAATTCTGAAATAAGACGAGGATCTAACAACAAACAAGTAGATAATCAGAATTGATGTTGAAAGTAAGCTAGGCGTACGAGCTCAGTAGGTAAGTTTGGTTAGTCTAGGATATGGAGGATATTTCTGTTCACATACCCACGTCTTCTTGTGTTGAGAATAATGAAAACTGTTTGCGCCATTCCCAAATATCGTCGATCCATCGCCGAAAGTTTTCTCTGACGCACAACGCTTTTTAACTATGATAGGTCTACTAGCCTTTCATTTGCCATGGGTAATGGCGACCGTAATTTTAGTCTATCGAGGGGAAACTAGCGCGGTTTATGTACTGCAACTCATTTAATGTCTGCTAGTGTCTCATTTAGTCTCTGATAACGAAAATCAATTAAGAATTAGACAAAACTTACCACTCTGTCCTTTTCCAAGGCCTTCAGCAACTGCACTCAAGACCATGTTGCGCAAACTAGCATTCAGGTAACCCTTTGACTTCGTGTTCTATAACACCTCTTGTTGTCTGTACAAACTGACAAATAATTTTGTCTCTTCCGTGTTGAGCATCATGTCAGCCTTTTCATTTTGTAAAGTTGCCATTTTGAAAATTATGTTTTCTTTCAGTACAGATGTGAAGTTGACAGGGTAAAGTGGAAACAGTGTAAATTGCTGGTAGTTCTAGATGGAAGTTCTTGCAAGACAAGGTATTGAAGGAAAAGGAAAGCAGAACAAGTAATAAAGACGTCATATCTACAACCTCTGCTCGGGAGCAAAAGGACCATGTTAAAAGGTGCTTGATGAAATTTTCATCGTAGCATTGCGATGTTAACAAAGCCAATCTTGGATGAATCACAATCAACAGTCACGGTGAATGAAATTTTGAGGTTCTACACTTTTGACTTTAGCTAACGGTCGAGGCCGCAACACCTGTGTTAGCAGGCCGAGAAGCAACTGACAGACGTAAATACTGCAATAGTCAATGCCAACGAGCAACCATGAGATGTAGAACGTCCAGAAGACTCTCGCGTGGCATAAAAGTCCAACGTCGCATACGAAGCAAGGTATGTCCCCTTTGCTGTGAAGGACTTTATGCACGTCTTCTGCTAGGTAGGGTGCAATTTCCAAAGTGAAAGATCCGTGCGAAACGTTTCCTGCTAAAAAGGAGATAGCATGAGGAAAGCTCGCGCCGGGTAACAAGAAAAAAGAGAACGTATCAGTCAGCTTCATTTGAAAAGTACAATTTCCCCTAAATAAAATTCTTAGCTGGATGGTAAAACATCATATGCCATTTTTTAATCTGAAAATGATACCCACTTAATTCGTAACAGTTCGGTTTTCCAGTATTTCAGCACTTCGTAAACAACTACATAAATAGATTTACTGCTGAATTTAAAGTAGATTTTCTACACTAAGATAAAGTATTGCCTTAATGAATATCATCGCTAAAGCGAATGGGTTAATACCCGTGATAAAATACTTCTAGTACACTGGATACAAATTATTCACACTGGATTGTAGAGGAAGCCTTCAGATGCCCAATAGACGATTAAATACGGGTGTGAAAGCGATAGGTCAAAATATTACAGGCGTCACGAATGCAGGGCATGAAAACTGAAATATACTTGAGACAATATCCTTTCTTTTATGAATACAATTTGAAAAACATGGTCATCGTCATCATCATGGTCATTATTGTCATTACCATTATCATCATCACCATCGTTATCACCACCGCCATCATCATTATCATCACCATCATTAACATCATAATCATTATGACCATCATTATCACCAGCGGCATCATCATCACCATTATCATCATCATCATCACAATCATTAACATCATCATCATCACCATCATTATCATCACCATCATCATTAACATCATCATCACCATCGCCATCATCATCACCACCATCATCATCATCATCACCATAATTATCACCATCATCATTATCATCCTCATCATGGTCATTATGCTTATCAAATGGAAAACCCTGACAACTTATAATTCACGCCCAATTTATTCGCGGTGTCGGGGATTGCTGAAGATGGCTACGAATTTTTAATAGTCCTGAGACGTCTATTAGGCACCTGAAAGTTTGCTTCTAATTCCAACAAGGAAGTACTACATACCTTGAAGTAAATATTCGATAGTCCACACAAGAAACAAATATGACATTCTAGAAACTATCTAAGTAAACGGGTAACCAAGTAGCCCCGTCAAATAATGTAGTTAGGTCCACAAAAAACTTTTCAGGACATCCACTGAGCTTCCTGTTGGCTAAATCCTAGCCACCGATTTTCACGATTAAAATTCAAAAAAGGAGTTTACGAAAATTATGAAAACGACGAGCTGTTACCATGAAGATATGAAACCGGGACACAGACCTCAGGATATGAGCTTTGGTAATCCGATGGCAACATCTTTCATCTGTTTTGACAACCTTCCACAATCCTGCACTCCTGAACATTGCATCGTTCTCTCACATTAAAAGATAAGCCTGCTTGTCCTGTTCGTCTTATCCACCAAATGGTTGACATCCATTTTAATCAATAATTAAAGGGCCAAGCATACTGACAAAAAAGTGGATAAATGTAAATACCGACATTGCCATTATCATCCATGTTGTAAATTTTTTTCAACAATTCTCCCTTACATACTCTCGCAGTGTTGACTGTGCAAACGTGTTTTAGGTACAGTATAACAAGCTATAAGCCCTTCCCTTTTCTTTATGACACACATTAAGTGTCATTTAGCAATAAAAAAGATGGTGCATAGGAGGACTACTGTTTTTATCACGCAAGAATCGGATCCTATTCCGAATCGCTCCATGATAATTCTAGGTTTGTGTGCTTGAATCCTGCTGCAGTTGTAATGGTACACGTATTGGCTATCAACTCGTATATTCATGTACAGCAAGTGTCAACGGTACACTCGAGTACTCACAAGGCCTTTGTTATACAACAGCTACACCAATGCACTCAGTCGCCTTCACATCAAAGATGACAATAAATATAATCCGATGCAAACGCCCTTCTTAGTCAAATCTAGTCATGCTCCCACCAGTACTGGCCGGTCATCCTTTTGGTAACATTCAATCAATCATTATCAAAAAAAGTCCCGTTTTAAGAGCTATCTTCACTTTATATGTCTGTCGGCATCTCATTGATTACTGGCTACAGGTACGTTTATGATAATTGTTAGCAAACGTTGCTCCCTTCAAAAGAACAGCCTAACGGATGATATGCTACTTCGAATGACAATATTACGTAGTTCGTCAATATTCCGGATCAAATTACTCCTGTGACCAAGTAATGCCAAATTTGACTTTAAGGAAAGCCAGACTCAAAATCTAGGCCTCCCTCCCTCAATGTAACAATTTTGTTATGAATTTAAGACATTTTCTGCTGATTTTTTGGGACTGTTTCCGGGATTATTATGACATTTTGACACAATTTACGTTATTCGTTGGTCATTTGAAGTAGTATCCCGACAAATATGGTAAAATCATGTTGTATACTAGGCAAGCACACCATGGCCATATCTGGGGCAAAATAAAATCCAGCAAATGGGCGCCCAAAATAAAAGTGAACATTCTGGGATAAGTACCATGAAAACTGAACCTAAAATCATTAAAACTCAGGTCTCCAGCCTTGTTGTGGCGGGTCTAGAGTTTTTATTGCAAACATTTATGACACTTAATGACATTTGACCATTTTTTATGATATTTTATGACGAAATTTCAAAAATTCAATTTTCTATGAAGTTTTATGATTTTATGAGCATGGGAGGCCTGAAAATCACTGTTGTTGAGCGGTTGTTAGCATTGACTGCTCCCTACTATCACAGATTTAGAGTTCCATCGCTCAATTGTTATGATAAAGGAAAACGTGTTTTTGTCTTACCGCAGTTGTGATGTGTATCAGTTTCCGGAAAATAACATTAAATGATAATATATTACATGGACAATTTACTTTGTCCATGTCTTACTTTTGAGCCTCGTATTGGTGGGGCTTAACTTGGTCAAAAGCCGTAACTTGAGACCAGAACATCTGTACTATAACCAATACGAAAAGTAATACTGTTTCATCTAAATACAAGCACTTTCCCAACTGATGCTTAATAGATACATTCTTCTTCCAAATTTACCCTTTTCCCATGCTTCAAGTACACCCATACAATATATCGATTAACTTGCGTTGCTAAATTGATCTTCTATGTTCCCTTAGTTGATTACCATACACTACAATACTGACAAGCATATACGGGATAACATGATTTTATATTTCGTAAACACTATTTTCTAATATCCTATTTTTAACCATACCACAATAAAAATACTGCCGTATAAATGGTTCCGACAGCAGACACACGTACTGGTCGAAAGACGATTCTACGATTAAATTGCCTTTTT
The DNA here is from genome assembly GCA_010016065.2 of Carybdea cf. marsupialis auct. non (Linnaeus, 1758). Taxonomy (NCBI): domain Eukaryota; kingdom Metazoa; phylum Cnidaria; class Cubozoa; order Carybdeida; family Carybdeidae; genus Carybdea; species Carybdea cf. marsupialis auct. non (Linnaeus, 1758). The sequence goes on along the minus strand of JAAAKL020002728.1, from coordinate 16,969 downwards.
CTTTACTCAATAACCAATAAACCGTATCGCATAAATCTCTTTAATATCTCTTTAATACCGGTCTTGCCACTTCGGTTTCATTGCAAAAAACACCTTTCTGATTCACCAGAACACAGTATTCGCTCCGCGTCAACGTATCACCATAAAAATCAGTTAAAGAAATACCAGGATCAAGATCAAACAAGCTTCCCTTTCCGCTCAATTCGTAGCGAGTAATCATGTTTGAGCATTCCATATTAAAATTCATTTATCCCTGCTGGCCTTTGCACGATCATTTTAGTTATTCTAAAGCATCTGTCCTTTCCAAGTCATAACAAGATAAACAAATGTAGGTTTGTTTCTGCATGTCCGTTAGCAAGCACAAGAGCTCTTGCTGTTACTCATTCCTGTGGATTCAAGGACAACTGCATTTCCTTGTTTTATAGGCTGCAAATGAATGAAGAAAAATATAAAATGGTGGCCATAGTTTCTACAAACAAACATATGGAAGAAAAATGGAGGAGACATAAATGAACAAAAAAGGGAGGAAATAAAAATAAAAACACTTTTTCAGCAATAATGCGAGGATCTGCAAAATCGATCCCAACATTTTCAATTATCGTATTACTGTAGTGTCATTTTTGTTAAAACAACTTTGCAAACATCTAGAGTTTTTTTCCACTTTCGATTATGCGACTCACAATAGCAGCATTCCAGGCCAAGTTTTCTTTGGACAACACTATGAAATTAAGAAACTGTAACAGGGCTCGTGTAGTGAGACTCTGCAATATAATAAGATATCATTACTATAGGGCAATTAGAGGTTCGATGTTTCGTAGCAAGCTATATTTTGATAGTAAACTGAAAAGAGCTAGCAAAACAACATTAAGCACCGAATGCACAATGACATTACAAAGATACAACAATAGCTTCTACCAGTACCTCTTCCCTGTCTTCTTTTGGTAATGACTGGTAAATCCTTTTTGTAATTTCAATAAAAGCCTGCATGGAAAATATTAGGCGGTAAGAGTGACCTCTTAGAACAAAAGTAAAGGCCGTTCAAACAATTCTAAAATTAATGAACCAAAAACACTTGTAGATAATGTTTCGGAACACAAAGACCTCAACATTTACTGACTACTAATAGCATAGAACGTCACATTAACTACAAAACAAAAACGCCGTTTTTACGCAATATACAGCACCACGCCCTATCAATAATTTGATCGTCACATCTATTTCGTTTGTTCCATTCGTTATGAAAATCACTAGCTCCTCATTTCCTCTCGAATAAACAACAGCTTATTGCTTGTAACTATGTTGAAGGGTTAGAGTTTTCTTCTAAAATCTGTGAAAAATCGATGGTTAGGCTTACTTGTGAAAAAAGGAAAATTATACAATTTGTGAAAAGATGACTATTGTCCTGATGAACACGCTGCGCTTGCCCAGCACCCTGTTCTAAAAACTTCAGCTACATGGGCTTGACAGTCTGCACGCTCCACCTATGGTATTAGAGCAACGGACCCTACTCAAGAACGATCACGTTGACGACTAGAGAAAAGTGAACTGTGTTATCACTGGGTTACCAGAGCACTGGGAGTATGCTTGGTTCGAATCCTGTCGGTGACAAATTTGATACTTTCAAATCCTTTATTTTCTATAGAACTAAATATTACAAAAGAATGATACATATACACGTTCACATATTTCTAAATGATAAAACTATCTAAAAAATATACACTTTGTGAAGCAGGTTGTGATATATTTCCATATCGACGATATCGTTTATGACATGGAGATCTTTTAAGATTTGATTCGTAATCAATATCTAGTTCTTATCGTTACGCCAGCTATGCATTCGAGTTTGAGAAGATAAAGAATCCTGCGAAACTGATCGTTCTAGACCCTGATATGGGCTTAATTCTTAACTTTTTTTAAATTCTTTGCTCAATATAAGATTGCCACTTCAAGGTAGTAAACTACTTTGAAAGGAGTAGAAATAAAAAATAAACCGAAAAATCGATGTAATTAAAGAAAAAATTTTTCAAGAAGTTGGCGGTTGACGTTAGGTTTAAAAGTTTCAAGATCATAAGCATGAGGAAAGCAGTTTGAAGACAAAGAGTCCGCGATTTTGGCAGTCCTAGGGAACAAACTCTTAGCATAGAAATTTCTGTTTGTTTTCGGAATAGGAACAGAAAAGTCGTGCAGAGATTCAGCACACCGAGTAGATCTTGACCTGATGAGGGAAAGCGGAAAAACTCAGCCAACTCAGAAGAAAACTTACCAAAGTAGTACCAGTAGAAAAGACTTAAAGATGCAACATCTCTACGGCGAGACAGAGGTTGAAGTGTGCAGGCCAGTTCTGAAGTTTTCTGTTCTATTCATAAATGAATAACTATATGTATAGTTATAAATATATCTACTTATCTGTAAGTTTAGGGACAAGTAGCTGGATGAAATGGCCCTCATAAAAGCACAAGGAATGATTAGTCATATTACCCTTTGTCTGAGTTGTCAGTGACAACTGACTGAGAATCAGCTGACTTTCCAAGGTCATCACTACCTTATAGAACAACTAGAGATGTGAGTACGAGAAAAGCAGTCTGAAGACCTTGGGTAAAAAATGTTAGTTTGTTTTAGGAATCGAGACAGAACAGTTATGCAGAGATTCAGTATACTAAGTGGACCTTCACATGATGTGGGGAAGAACAGAAATTGGTAGTGTACAATTCTTTGCAGCACGATAATCAATTGACATAGAGAAAAAATTTTAAATTCCTCAGGGTCTTCTTACTACCTTTATCGACATCAGCTAAAAATCTTTATCACCACCCTTGTCAACTTAAGTGCTTCTTAACTACTTTGGAGTTACAAACTCCTTCGAAAATTTGTGACAATGTAGGAACCATATCCGTAGAAAGCACCAATATACACAAATCTGAGATACAGTGACATACTTAGAAGTCGTATTGAAGATTGATTGCTTTTAGCGTTACCAAGTATACATGTACCAAGTATACATGTACCAAGTATACGATTGAAACAACTGATCAAGGATCTAAATGAAGCAGCCTAAAAACGTCCCTGTTTGTCTGAATGGAGAAAAAGGATAATACTTGGTTCGGATCATGAAGTCAAACAACAGAGAAACGTTGTGACTTTTGGCACCAGGTGGCAGTTGACATATATGGCACAAGCAGGCAGTAGCAATCCAGTCAACAACGGCTAGAAGCCTCCATTACAGGAGGGACCCCACCGCAATACAATACGATTAAGGAAATTGGTTCGAAATCGAGTTTTCTGGTTCCTACTGACCACTTCTCGATTCCTTTAAGAAGCTGCTGAGTCGCTCACGGAACGACGTTGTTTACCTCTCAACTCATTACATACGAAGTGTTCACACTCTCTTACAAAGTATGCATGTTTCTGACTTCGTTCAAAAAATATTGCGCACTGCTACTCTACCATGTACATCAAGGATAGTTTAAGAATTCCGGCCGCAGTTGAGAACGGCCCACTAAACTGGACTTTGAAGACTGTAAACATATAGAATATGCGAACTTCTTCACATCATTTTGAAAGGTTACGACTTACAGCTTAAAATAAATAATACACCTATGAGATCGACGGAACTGAAAACAAATCACAATGGTGCAAAATACGAAGGTGTAAAAATTCCTTGTGAAAATATTGACTATCAACGGACAAAGTTTAACCCGATATTAAGCGGCAACCAAGCGCTCCTTGCAAAAGAAATATTATAGGCTTTTCTGCCATCACAGACAAACTCATTCAAAGGTCCCACATCAAGCCCGTCTGGTCCAGTTGTAAAGTTAAGTAATGACAGACTGCCTTCTAGCTTACCTCATCAATGTTAACATACGAGTAGGCACTTGTCTCAAACCAAGGAACCCCATAATCCTTCGCCAGCTGGAACAAAATTACAGAACAGTAGTTAGTTACAGTGACCTCAGAAAGGCATATTCAGTGTTAAATTGTCTTACAAATCAATGCGATATGGTAATGGTACAACTCGGAATAGGATACTGAGATAAATCATATACTTTAAACACCAAAGAGTCTAACGCATTGCTTTCAAAACTTTTAATTTCACCACTCCTTTGGCTTCGGAAAAACCTCTCAGCTCCTCCTCAGACATTAATATTTAGCAAATGTGAAGATTAAGCTTTAAAAAAAAGACGATGGTATATGTGACACGAAAAGCAAGAGTTTGTAATTCACAAACATAAGTAAAATACAAAGTCAAAAGTGTGCTTTGCAACTTATCCAAGGGAAGCAACAACCCACGTTGAAAACCACTAGTTTACGCTAAGAACTGAATAAATTAACCTCTATAAGAAATTGTTAAGCTCATTTCCAGTCGTAATATAAAAAGGTCCTTATAGTTTACTCAAACTAAAAAGTCATTGGTTGCTTGGGATTTACCGACTCGTTACTATTATGCTTAATAAATATTTGCTGCTCCACCTAAACAAATCGTTCGTCAAACCACTGACCTTCTCAGTAAACTACTAATAAAGTTAGTTGCCCAATTCAACTCCTACTCTTCCTTAGCAATCATGATCTTTAACTCCCTGCTATGATTCAGTTGCCTTCCACCATAATACAAATCATCATGCACATTTAGGCGTTGCTGTAACCTGCACTTACTTGACTTAAAATTTCGCATTTAGGGTTCCATAGCCTGACAGCCCTTAAGGATAGAGTGGTTTATGACTCATCATCACTCTCGTTCATGGCAGGCTTTTCTACTTTATAAGGTGAGGTTCAGCTCTCGGAGAATAGTTCTAATTTAAAGGTAGGTCACATAAACAACTAACAAAACTGAGAAAAAATTAACGGCGGATCTGCCCTACAGGACAATATAACGTAAACATCTGAAGTTTACTTTACGCATGTTACACTATAATCAACAGCTTCAGATAAAGTAAAGCTCTCAACATTTAATGGAGGGCCCTAACCTTCCGACTTTATGGTTTGATTTTACTACAAATGCTTATTTATAGTGTTTTACTATTTACTGGGTTCAATTTTACCTCGTTGATACCAGGCTCAAGCTGTGGACTTGTGGTACGCCAAAGTGTTGGGGTGCTAAGGGTGTGTCTCGGGAACCAAGTACCGGCAGTATTAATCATATGAAGCCTACGTATGTAAATAGAGACACGAAATGGTGGCATACAAATGATATTGAAAGTTCTGACCATATCATATTGTAATAAATAGTCTCTCTACCTTCTCTCCTTCCTCGGGTGACACACTCCTTTCATTTTCAAGATCCGCTTTGTTTCCGACTATGATTCGCTGAACACCAGGATCAGCAAACTATATGCAAAAACAGAATAAGAATCGGGAGGTGAAATTAACATTTAGGAAAGAGATAAGTATTTGCATGAAAAGGCAGGGGATGATACACGGGGATTCAATTGATGACATCATTATAGCATCTTTTCAAGTCTACCATTTCAACTTCTTTCTTTTCAAAAAACACTTCTCAACTTTTAGTGGCCTTTGGACAAAATGGGAAAGATTTGTTCACTGAAAAAGACTCTCCTTCATGTAACGTCCTGGTAGTTTAGCGACCATTACAACATTTCAAAACACCTTAAAGTAAAAACCTGGTATTAGCTAATCACGAGCACTAGTATTAAGTCGTTTCATTATCGGAGGCGAGTAACACCACTTAAGACCATGGCTAAGACTGTCTTACATATTATGTCTAATTTTTGCTTCCTTTGAGCGTCATGGTGACTTGATTTGGGCCTCCTGTCAGTGATATGCAAACAGAAGGAATGAATGAAAATCATAGAAGCTGACAAAGTGGTTCAAATGTGTCTCCTCTCTTTGCGATAATATCGGTATAGCTTTACTAAGTTTTCTTGCATGACTTAGCTCTCGTGTCTAGAATGTAAATGCCACAAAATACCGTCACATATGACATACCTGGTCAACATAGCTCAGCCATTTTCGAACGTTCGTAAATGATAACCTTCTTGTTATGTCGTATGCTAGCACTATTCCCTGAATTTTAAAAAGAGAGCTCAAATCATATTAATGAAAAAGAGAGCAAAGACAACGTACTGTAAAATTAAGAAAGGGATCAACTATAGATAAAGAAATCGAAAAGGTTAGGGTGGAAGCTGGAAAATAAAAAAAATCATGCGAGTACCTAAGACGACAAAGGTTCATTAACGAAAACCTTTAGCCTAAAATATTAATGAGTTTAAAATCAGGATGACACAATATCAATTTATACACACTGTTAATGTAACTAACCTGTACGTCCAGGTAAAGCACAAGTCAATGGGAAGAAGTTCGATTACCTGAGCTCTCCTGTAGTATTGTGTAGTGATGGTTTCATATCTTTCCTGTCCGGCAGTGTCCCTTCAGAGGTACAGCAATGAAATGTGGTTAAAAGCAGAAAAGCTTCATGTTAACTGTCAAATAAAACACTGAAAGTTGCTCATGAACAAAGAAGACAATGACTGCAAATGACTTTCCATTAAAGTACATAAAGGAATGATAGCTGTCTTTAAGTCTAGACATTAGAAATGATGAAGGAAATACTCATTAACGTGTAAGGGGTACTTCACTCCAACATGTAAAGTGGATAATGTACCTTGCATTTGCTCCAGTAACCCCAGTTTCTCCAGGTTTCGTGGGTTGAGCTCACTGTAATCTCTTTACGTTTCTGAAAATGCACATCCATGAGGGCTATTGTATAATAGATTTGTAAATTTTCTCTCTGACAGTGTAAGACTATTTCTAGTAGTGTAGTAAAAGAATAGTGAGGTAGCTTGGGATTTTGGGGAGGGGCAAGGCACCACACAACTTGCAATTATAGGACTGCCAATTTCCAAGTAATATTAAGATTTTTAGTAATCCTCTTATAGAATTGTGAAATATCTCAGGTGGGAAGTTCTCCATCTTTCCAGATGAAGTTGCAAGGTAAAAGGAGAATGATATTTTAATTGATTATGTAATGGTTATTAAAGATGCATGATCTTAAATATTAAATATGTGGATCTTGGTGTTAAATCCCTGGGGGGACACATTAAATATTTCTTAGTTTATATGCTTCAGAAGTTGACTTCCCAAAAGCTTCTAAAAAGGCCGATTAATTCCACATATCATATTCAGTTAAATAACAACAACACAGACTAAACTCACTCTTTAACATCCAATTTTATTGAAAGAAAAGAAACTGACAGAAATGTAAAAACTTACCAAACTTGTATTTTGATTTCCTTCCCATCTATCTGGAGCTCTTTCATTTTGAAATCTATACCTACAGAAAATGTCATATGTACCAACTGATTTCAATTGACAGTTACAAAGTATCAACTATCTTCCATACCCAACAAATAAAAAATGACATTAAAAGGTCACATAACTACTGACTGGGGGTTCAATGAAATGAAAAATAAAGGAAAGAAGTATAAGAAAAAGTTACTAATAGAAAGCCAAGTGATGGTAATATTTGTCATGTCTTGAGTCACAGTCTTTTTCGGAGCTACGTTTCGACAGATACTTCTCCCATATTCAGGCTGTTGGACTTTGGACTGTATTGCTGATTGTTGATGATGCTGAATGTTGTTTGATTGCGGATTCCCAAGGAAGCAGGGATCGAACTTGTTGGATAAGTGGCATCATGCTGATTTTGTGTTTCTTGTATTTCCCCCAATACTGCTGGTAGCCATATGTGTGGTAGGTTGTAGGATATGTTATTGATGTGGTTTTGGTGTTGAAGGGATTGAATTGTTTCTTTAATCTTTCTGGTTCTTGTATTGATTTCTCTGTCCAGTATCTCACTATTTTCCTGGTCAAAGGAGTGGTCATTTTCCCAGCAGTGTTCTATAAGCTGGTGGCTCTTTACTTCTTCTCTTTTAACTGATTTCTTGTGCTCTTCTTCCCTCTGGTGTAATGAACGTTTGGACTCACCAATATACATTGCTGGACAGTCTTTGCATCTTAGTTTATACATGATGTTGTTGGTATCTTCTGCTGATAGAGAGTCCTTATGTTTTGATAATGTCTTGCCTAAGGTGGAGGCTGTAAAAGAGGGATATTGGATGTTGTGTTGCTTGTGAATTCTTTTTAAGGCTTCACTTGTGCTTTGGATGTAAGGGAGGTGTATGTGTTTGAGGGGTCTGTATCTTGCTCAGGGCTTGGTTTCGACTTACTCCTTAAGGCTGCTTTGATGTCATAAGTGCTGTATCTGCTGGATGGGAGAACATCTTTCAGATGTTTTCCCTCTGTAATGAGGGTAGTAGGATCAGCTATTATCTTTCTTGCTCTTCCAAATAGGGTTTTGAAGATGCTGTTGAGGGCTGAAGTTGGGTGGTGTGATGTGCTGTCTAGGTATTGGTGGGTGTGGGTTGGTTATCTATAGATCTTGATGGAGATGCTGCCACTTGTTTCTCTGGTAAGAAGGGCATCTAGGAAGGGTAGTTTGTGCTATTCTTCTTTTTCTAAAGTGAATAGGATGTTTGGGTGAAGGCTAATGATGTTTTCAAGAAAGCTTGGTAGATTTGAATTTTTAAGGACAGCAAAGACATCCTCAACATTTCTTTCCCAGATAGATCATTTTACATCTGCTGTGGACAGGGCTGTGCTTTCAAAGGCCTGCATGAAGAATTATGTGATGACAGAGGATGTAGGAGCTTCCATTGGGACACCATTTGTTTGAGTGTAAAGTTTTTGCAATGCTTCTGGAAGTTGATAGCTTTGTACTCAATGATGATAATTTTGTGTTTACGTGCAAAATTTCAATGCTTTTATCTTCACATGAAATCATCTGACCAGCTTCTGCAACTGGTGTCACCCCTAAAATATGACTTTTAACATTAAGAAATGCTATCTGATGACTATATGTCTGACAAGAAATTTAATTTGCATTTATTCAGATTTCTAGGGAATTGTGATGAATAACACATTCGATTTGCTATAATAAAGGTTATTAATTCTCTTGGATATCCTAAAGCAAGACTCTTAGTAACATTAAATAATGCTTTTATGTAATACTATTCATCCTTAACTTCAGCATTTTTTTAAATCTGTGCCTGAAGTCTAAAACTGCTGATTTTAGCTGAATTTTGATGTCGGAAGTGAAAAAAATCTGTATTAATGCTTATTCATAAGAAATGAAAATCAGGTTATTGACATCTACATACAGGTTTAACCCCTCTACAATATTAGCAGAGCAGAACCACACCATAATGCTTTTAAATACGAATTTGCATGAAAATATACACTGTTGAAAAGGTTGGGTAACATATTAGTCATATTATTTTATTCACAACACCCTTTGTGCTAACTTCAGAGTGCATTCAGACTACTATACTTCCCTTGAATGGTCCTAAACTTACTTATACTTTATGCCCTTCCCATTTACAAGGATTTACATTAACAAAATAACTTCCTACTTTTCACCAGGATCTTTTCAAATTAAATTTTTAAATCCGAAAATGACCTGAAATAAGCATGGTTTGCAAATGCTTAAACATGATATAAAATAGTACTGAAACAAAAGTTGATTGGATACACAAATAGTGCATCAAAAAGATATGCATAAGAGAACAATATTATGGAAATGCATTGAGTGTATGTCAATGTCTTGGAAAATATTGAAACAATTGATGAACTTTCAAATAAGAGAACATGCTACCCAAAAATTTGCATTTTGGTTAAATGAAGTATAAGAAGGGGCTATTGAGTATGGGTTTGCCTGGTCTTAAAATGTGAAACTTGAGCTACTATTCAAAGCAGACAACGAAACTTTGAATGGAAAGGATTCCTATGATTATCTATCTACTTGCAAACTGTACTATACCATAGGAATGAGATATCTGTGTACCAGTATACATGATGAAAAATGGAATTTTGCCAACACCAACAATGAAAAAGAGCATGTAAAAGTAAACTTCCTACCAATTGTTGATATGTGTGATTTGTTGACTTGCTCTCCAACAAATCTTGACAACATACATGTTTTCCCAACACCACTGTCTCCAACAATTATAACCTTGAACAGGTGATCATATTTCCTACCACTGCTTTGAGCTGACATTGTGTTATTACTAACTAACTGCAATCCAACACATTTTCCTTCCTCTGGTTAAATGTATGACTTCCATGGTGAGCTTTGTAACTTCCTCCTGGAATAACAAGATACAAATTGATTTATAGTGATAAGAACTATTAAGTGACATGGCTTATTCTGGGCAGTATTCTATATGTACATAAGATGTGACAGCAATGGCAGCTAACCGGTGTCTGTAGGTGGTGATAATTGTTACTGTTCTTTCAGAGAAGACTTAAATGGAAAAAAGTATCTTCTACATCAGTTTTATTTATATACTTATCCAGGCATACAATTGTGGTCTGGGAAGTGTAGTTTCACTCTTTCACAGCATGTCTATCCTAATAAAGCTCCTTGATAGTATAACTAATACAAAAGGTTAAAACCAGCATGAACTTGGTAATGCCATGTAACACAATTGTTTCAGTCCTGAGGCAGAAACGTGAAACATCACGTGGAACCTGACCTACAGATTAAGACAGATGTTATACTATTTCCGACCAATAACTCAATGAACTAAATATCAGCATCCTGTTCTGAGCTTTAAGGCAGGCATGTTCACGACGATAAGACGTTTATTTTCCTACGTAAAGAAAATAGGGCCGTCATGAATCGAACTGTTGCGACTTAAAGATAATCTGTATTGTGAGACTAGTGCAAGGCCTATTTACGATTTATGACCTCACTGCAAATCGACTAAAGGCAATTGGATAACACACACGTTCGCACGAGAATGACTTCGACAAAACAAAGCTCTACCAGTATCTAATCAATATCAAACCATAGTCGGCAAAACCACAAACCGACGTCGTTTATCGAAAACCTGTTTTGTAATAGAACGATTCGATGTGTAGGCACTGGCTAGGTTTTTCACGCAATTCTAGTTCCCGGTATCTAATATCCCCATGTTGTCAGGACTCAACTTGTTAGAAGCCTACGGTAACTATTCAAACTAAGGATGGTTTTCGTGTATTGGAATTCACAGGTACATCTCTATCTGTAGAAACAATACCAGTAGTACGCCAATGTATTTGAGCTGTATGCATAACATACCGGTATGCGTTAGGCAAGCATCTCCTTTAAAGACATAGACTGGTTCCTATAACATGATGATAGTGTAGGCAAGACATATCAGCACGGGCGCAGCTGTTACATTGCCCACTTAAGACTCCATTTTACTGTACTCTATACTATACAAGGTCGAAATAACACCTATGGATCCAATCAAAGCATGCAGAGTAATAGACAGTTAAAATGATTTTTAGTATACAATGACGTTCGCAAGAAGCCACTGGAAGGCTTGGTGCAGTTCGTAGGCCTCCACTTCAGACGCTTTGATACGATACTTCCAGATGCGATAATAACAGAGAAGGTGCTACGTGTAAGACTTTGTCTGTAAGGTCGTTTAATTCAAAGGTAGTTATCATAAGGTACTTACCGTTAACTTAACGTCTTCCAATTACCCGATGTTCTCTTGAAGCTTGAAGAATGAAGCAACCTGTTATGAAAACAGCCCAAGAATAGCCAAGACCATAAAGAACCTCGTTGTGCAAACGAGATTTGAAGATAGCATTCGTGTGAGGAAAAGAAAAAAGAAGTAAACGAAGAAGAAAAAGAGGAGTGAAGGGAGAAAGTCGGGAAGGTTAAGTTAGTCTCATATTTAATTTTTTTTACATAGCACCAAGACGAGATTTTGAGAGAAAGAAATAAGTGAATGCAAGAATAAAATAAAGTAAATAAGATATAATCAGCTATCGAATGCTTGACAGTCTTTACAACAGGAAAAATAGTATAACATCATCTAAAAGTGATTCAATTAGTCCAGGAGGGCAAGTCTAAAAAGGATCATCAAGCAGATGACACCAGAAAGAAACTCAACCGGTGACACCAAGGAGAAGCAAACCGTTAGGGTGCAGAAAACAATAGAGTAAATAGAATACTAGAACAGTAAACGTCACAGCAAGAACCAACATGGCTTCACAGTGGATTCAAATAGCACAGACCCATCTATTGTGGTGTGATGTCACATTAGCGAAGACGCAACGCCAAGGGCGATTTGAGTTGGTATGGTTGAAGCTGTTGTGCTAACTCGTTTGCCGGTAGATGCAGTCTGTGTACCTTTCGAATGTTTTACCTCCACGTGTATGATACCTGCTTTGCCTTCTGCTGTGGAACTGACAGAAGGCGTGTTCACACCCACAGAAACTCAGATCGACGAGCTAGCAGCTATCTTCAGCTTTCTACTCTTGGTTGGAGGTTGAGATTGCTCTGTAGGCGATCGCTTTCTTTTAGGGAATATTTCAGTGGAAATTGAAAAGATAGGAGAAAGATAAGGCTGTGGTGAGCGTTTCAACCCCACAGCAATATTAAGTATCATTTGGTTACTGAGTTAAATACAAAGTAATGACATTCAGAAGCAGAGCAAATCCTCCATTGATACAAAATACCAGAGCAGTAAAGGGAAAGAGTGAAACAGTTAGTGTACTGAGGAACAAATTACAGAGACGAGGATTCTCTGCGTAGTAAATGTAATGTACACAGATACACGTGACTATCTCGGCAGGAAATCACACAAAGACACATATCAGAAGATTAGCTGTGGTGAGTTTCGACAAAATTCCACTACCGAAGAAAGCTCTGTAACAGAAATAAAGTAACAGCTAGCAGACTTATCTAAGCAACCACAAGATTTTCTGGGTAGGGTTAGGATATTTCTGACTCAGTTCTTTTCCTCAGACGAAATGCAGACTGCAAATATCGGTGTGTTGGTTAACATTCAGCTCCGTACGGCCATCACGATAATAAGCTGTAACCCAGCGCTGAAATCTCTGTCGATTTCTGCCTAAGTTGGGAAAAGCGATGAAAAAAAACTCTTCTTTCATTTCCTCCCGATCAAAGTGTCTTTAGTCACTGACACACTTACCGTAGCCAAAGTGTTTGTGGACCATGGCTATGAGACTTTGAATCTTAAAGAACATTCAACACACAAGAAGGTAACACGACTGATGCCGTGCACGATTGCTTTATTCTGAAGTCAATTCTTGCCCGGTGTTTCAGATCTCGAGTGATGTAATATCTATTTTTGGAACCAAATGCTTGAATGGGTGTGTGCTATTGCCAGTATACTTTTCGAAAATGAAATTAAAATAGGTTTGTTCTTGGTGCGTTTTAACTAACGACGAAGTGAAAAAAACCCTTTTTGAACGAAAGTAATTTGTACACTAACTAGGGCCAAGACATGTTTCTTTACTTTGTATGCAAGCTAGTGGTCTGTAAACATGGTTTCCAAAACAGGTTTTCATGGTTATCTAAACCTTGCTAGCATTGTAGGCCATAAAAAGTTCCAAAACTATAACTACTTTTTAGGCATACAGAAAGGGATTTTGGAGGTATTGTCATTTTCTATTTAGTGTCTAAAATACATCTCGAGATGCAGATCCCTGTTTGCATAGTCACACGGAGAAATAAGAAGAACGATACGGCTTGACTTGTTTCCTGTGGAAAGGTAAGCTTGAGAACATTCTTCGAGGGGGGACGGATGACGTAAGAAAAAGAAATGTACGTTAGAACAAATATTATCAGATCGAAGAAGTACAGAAGGCGGAAAAGTTGAAAAACTGCAGATGGGGATGCCGTTTGCAGTAACGTACAGTAACGTGCAGTAATATGCAGTAATGTGCAGTTATGTACAGTGATATGTAGTTATGTGCAGTAATGTGCCGTAAATATGCAGTAATGTGCAGTAATATGCTGTAATGTGCAGTTATGTGCAGTAATGTGCAGTAAATATGCAGTAATGTGCAGTAAATATGCAGTAATGTGCAGTAAATATGCTGTAATGTGCAGTTATGTACAGTAATATGCAGTAAATATGCAGCAATGTGCAGTAAATATGCAGTTATGTGCAGTAATGTCCAGTAAATATGCAGCAATTTGATATACTATGCTACAATGTCCTGCAATGTGTTTTATGTGTACTGATATATTTCAACATACAGTAGAGCGTAGTAATGCACAGTGATTTAGTGCTTAATGTACTCCATTTATTATACTATTATGATGCAATCAACTACGACTCAGCAGTCCTTTACACTGCAAAGAATTTGCCCAGGTAGAATACAAGAAGATAAAGGTGATTTTACCTCTTATTTGAATTAGGTTGACGCCACCACGCTCACCCTATAACCGCTTGTTTTAGTGGCTGATGCTCTCCTGCTCAGATTGAGATAAAATGGCTACGTTGTGTGATTGATACGATGTAAGACGTATTCATGTTTCTAACTTTTCGACACCCTCACGATAGTTTATATTGCGTGTTATGTTATGTGTCATTATATGTTATAATGAGTAAAAAAGGTACAAAAAGAGAAAAAGGTCTTAGTATGACAACTTGATTATTTATGGTTTTCGTTTCTAACGTTATTGGGTACATGTACGATTTTCAAAATTTCATTAACTAAATGCACGGCTATCTAAGAATAATTTGTATGATAATAAATAAGCTAGTGAAAACTACTGCTTAGAGTTTTCATTGTCCGAGTATATAAAACGCACATCTTAATTAATGATGGCTTAAATTCTTTTCTAAAATTTACTCTCATCTATTTATTGCACATTTTATGACATCCTCGTGATCAATATCGCCAAAGTTCTGAAAATTACCTGTTGTTTTTATTATCTTCTCATAGATAGAATCTTGTTCCATGCTTTGCCATAGTTTATGTTAAACTAAGTTAATCTCCTCAAACTGGCGAATCTTCGGCAGAAAGTACTCCCTTGTATCCTCTAGGTATCGTTCATACACTCTATCTACAAATCCTAACTGTCTTTCTTATTCTTATTCCGCACCGTCGTCTATACTCTCTACTTCACAATGATTAGGGTCGTCTTCTGAATCTTTAGGTTGTATGGCGTCATCACCATCTGTACTACTCATCTTATCATCCGATGTATCAGAGTGTATACCATCGAAATGAAGCCTATAAATATCAGCGCTGCTTTCTTCATCGCTCTTGTTAGCTGTTCACTTGAAAGGAGGGTTTATTACATTGCATTTAGTATCCAAGACTAGGTATTGCCGAGAAAATGTTAGATCAGTTGGTCGCGCCAGTAGGGTATCAAAAACAGCTCTGGTCACTTGCACATAATATTACACTATCAGGTTAGTTAGGGCTAATAAGACGAAAAATCTCGCCCAGGGATCTTTAAAGACGTTTCAGATTACTACAGGTCATTCCCAGTGTGCCAGAGAGTGGGAAAGCAAGGAGACAAAGTCGAGCAAAGCTGATCTCATTGCCCATAATTGAAGAGCCATTCTAGAGTGTTGACATGCGTATATTATGGGTCCATTCCCTATTTTCTTATCATTAGGGAAAGAAACATGTATTTTTGGTGGTTGACGTTTCCCACAAGATACCCAGAGGCTTTAGCACTGTCCTCTATTGACGCAAGAAAGGAAGCAGATACATAAATGGAGAAATTTTGTTAGGTAGGATTTCCGCAAGAGGTCCTGAGTGACCTGGGATGTAACCTGCATGATGACTGAAATTTGGGAAAAGTTTGGAGTAAGAGAACTTCATGTTTCCAGTTACAATCCTGAATGAAATGGACTGGCAGAGAGGTTTTATGAAACCCTTAATGACTAGAGCATATGCTGGAAAAAAATCATCGAGACTGGGATAAGTGTTTGCAGCGTTTGCTATTTTCATGTAGAAGGGTACCACAGGAGTCCACGGGCTATTTACCATTTGAGTTACTGTATGCCAGGAAGGTATGAGAGCCTCTAGACCTGTTAAGAAAGCGTGGACTGCAACTTCTAATAACGAAGGGAGGAATGTAGTGTGATGTATCATTATCTAAGGAGGCGGCCGAGGATGAAGATTTCATGGATTCTTCACTCCATTTACATTCATCATCATCTGTTCATAAGCTCACCCCTTTGACTCACCTACTATCTAACTAGAAGAGTGATTTACGACAATTGTCGGTGTACTACTGTTCTCTGCTTCGAAATGAGCCAGTTAGATCAGATCTTATCACACAAGATGTAAAGGAGACGGTGGATCAACCAATTCAACAGTACCGTATTCCATAGAGTGTAAAAGGTATATTGAAGAAGTAGCTACATTTGATGTTAGCCCTTGACATCATTTATGAGACTAACTACACCGTCACGCTCATAAGAGTATTTTACCGCAGGAACGCTTGTCACCAGGAGGACTTCTAGTTCAGTAGAATTAGAACAGAATTTATATATTTAGATGTTAAGTATTTAATGTATTTGAGTATCGTAACCCCTCAGATATCAGTGAAAGAGTTTGTGGTGTTTGACCTCAGCTCCCCGTGTCTTACCATATTTTGTTATACTAGTGCCCAGATCCCGAAAGAGAAAATGCACGCTGCTTGCCTCGTGGGCGGTAGTTGTTGCGAGACGGGACCCTGGAGAGAGGATTATTCTTTATTACTTTGATAACACACTTTATAATAGTACAGAATCCTTGTATTGAGGATCACGTGAAAACATTTATGATTGTACCAAAGGTCTACTCAGTGATTAGTTCCTACCTTGCGCGTGTACTACAGAGTTGTTTTCCGCAATATTCAGGTGGATACTAGTAGTACATGTCTTACTAAACGGGGATTTTCAATTCCTTCATTTTAATCATCATTAGGCTAAAAATGTTGCATCTTGTACGTTTGTTGTATCTGTTTTCATACGTTTATCAGTGGATTCGAGGTTAAATGGTAGAAATCGGGGTATCTGATTTAGCCCCCGGGGGTACCCCAAGGTACTACAAAGGGTAGGGGGTCACCTTAGAGGGGCCTCCCAGCGGGCCAGCACCGTCAACCCCTTTGGGGGGCATCAATGATTCAAAAATCTGAAGTCACCTG
>JAAAKL020002727.1:0-25097 GCA_010016065.2 Carybdea cf. marsupialis auct. non (Linnaeus, 1758) | reverse complement strand
AATACACCGGCTACAAACTCCCGCGTTTCTTGCCGTGCAAATGATTTCAAAGGTAGATTGATGTGGCTTCAAGCCTCGTTTCGGAGTTAGCTCTCCAGTTTTCTTTAAACTCAATGGGGCAAGAAGAAATGATGCAATAATATTAAGAAAGTACGCATGCGTGAAAATTTTAAGCCAATGGTATAGTCAGATTTTGGTCATTTCTTCTCTGTCGGGCAGGCCAGAACCACAGTGAACCATTAACTGTGTGTTCTTCAATGCGCTCACTTTCCCACTGGAAAAATGGGGATAGCAAAATTAATTCGGGTATCGGATCAGTGAAAGGGTGGAGGGTGTGATAAGCTGAAATCATGTAAAACTGAGAAAGGGAAATTTAAGGAAATAGAAAAAGGACTACGCTGGTAAATCGACTGAATCATAAAGTGGAAAGCAGGATTGTGGATATTAGGGATGGGAAAACACAGCTCTGAAAATTATTTTCCTGCCCGGCATGACAGGCAGGATACCCGGCGTCGCCACTGACTGTGTGCTAACTTATCACTTTTCCCAGGCCTTACTGGAAATGTTTTAGTAAGGTCTGGAGTTGCTTAGGGCAGAACAACAACACAAATGTGTTACAGTTTAAATGGGCATTGTGATCACTGCTAATAAAAAGCCAGATTACTGCTCCATCAACTGTTAACTGTATAGTGAACAATTATAATCTTGGTGCTGCTGAAACACATGGCGGGACTACGTCTCAAGAACTCGAAAGAATGCTAGAGGCATCCCCAACGTGGAGATCTTATGTTCTCCAATACAACAGTGGATACATTGTAAGAATCTTTCTAGATGGGTCACTTGTGATGACTGTGTACCATCACTTTTCAGTGAAAAAAGTGACCAGAGCTACAGCACTGATAGGTCTCTGGTTGAATGCAAAGCATATAGTCGTATTACTTGAGCTTCTAACTCTATCATTCAGGTTGTCCAAGCAGCTGATGAGAATATTAGGCTATTCTTCTTTAATGACAATCCTTCACTGAATAGGAAAATAAAGAAATTATCACTAAAGGTTTAGTGGATATCAGACATAACTGCTTGGCAAGTTTAAAAAACAATCAAAAGAGAGTCACATATTGGATGGATATGCAAGAGATGACCACATGTCACAGTTAATAAAGTTTATTGCTGATTGGCACATCAAAATAGTGGTACACCTATTTGAAAATGTTTTTGCAGAGAGGCGTGTTAAAGAGAGAAAACATCAGAAAGACATAAGAGAAATAAATTGACTCTGTTCAACAATGAATAAGTTCTAAAAAGGAGATTCATGTACTGTGATGACATTTTAAATAAGTGAAGGCTTGCAGTTTAAAATGCAAAAAGCAATTATGCCAATTCAATGAAATAGACAAGGATTCAGTAAATTGAATTGTAGGATTATACATTTATGGTCTACACAAAAATAATGCCACTGTCAGACCCTAAGGGTAGATAGCCGCTTTTTGTAAATAAATAAACATAAGCAGACCTCCCTAGGTGGATAAAATTTGTGTGTTTAGCTAGTGAATGAGGGAAAATGAATAATTAGTAGTTCAGTTTGAGAAACAGTTTAAATAATTTCTAAAGGTTTGTAAAAATCAACAATAACTTATTGTTTGCACATACCATGTGAACTTGAAAGCTACTTTTGTTTTCCCTAGGATAATTTATGACTTCCAACTATGCTCGCGCAGGTGTTTGTGCCTTAACTTTTCTGTGCATAGCTATAGGAAGTATCAGCTTTAGCTAATAAATATTTTACCAACTGCATGCAAGTGGCTGCTGAAAGCCATACAGCAAAATGTTAAGATAAAATCTAAATTTTAAAGATATATAAGAACTCCCCCTTTAGCTGCACCCTGTGTTTACAGCATCATCATATGATTCCCCTAGTCCTTACATCATGCGTACAAAATGAACAAAATCATGCAAAATACTATTTTACCTTGTTTATTCAAGCTGTCTGAAGTAAAGCGCAGAAGAGTACTGAATTGTGAATCAAGATCAGATCTACATAAGGTCTCTGATAGACTAAATAGGTAAGGATAAGCATCTGAATGTCAGGCTAGGTGGCTTGGCACTAAAAGTCATCGAATACTTCACGGTTTATGAATGATTGGCCTGGTAAAGTTTAGCTCAATATAGTCGCGTAAGGACAGAATTCAAATTAGACCTAACCTTCGTCTTTGTTTACTGGCTGGTGTTGCCGATGGACGTTTACCGTTGGCATTGTCGGAAACTTCACGAGCGCTCGCCTCTCAAAGCAAACATGACCATTAAAAGCACTCGTGTTTGAATTATAAATATCCTACTTTAATCATCGAATGCATCGTAATCATCTCAATAGTAATCATCTAAAGCTACGGCTTTAAGTAATAATAAGCTAAGCACTAGATAATAAATGAGTTTCATTGTACCTCGATAGTAACCGATAGAGCCCCTAAATTTGGCTAACAAATGCTTTCCAGGATTGCTAAACCAACTCAAATCACCTGATTTACGGGAGTGAATACCGTATGTTAACCTTATCTTCAATCTTGTAATACAAATTTTAATAACAAAGCAAAACTGATGTTAAAGTGCTCACCTCTAGCTCTTCTTGTGTACATATCCAGGAGGTTAAATCTCAAGCTGAACCTCTTCTTCCTTCCTAGATCCTACGGGATACATCCAGTTAGTTGAACACCGGCACCGGTACCTCGTATACCGTACTACTGACCTTGCTTACAGGCCTGAATAGTGTTGTAAACACATAGTCGTAGCATTAAATCCACGCAGCCACAGCATACCGATGGAAGTAAAAATATAAGATGTGAACAAGCCAAAGTTTGTGTCATGTAGGGCACTTTTGTTTGTAGAGTAACGCTGACCCCTGTTAGGAATGCACATAATAGCAGCCATTTTTGAAATCCTTCGAGGTCATGAATTTTTACAAGGCCCCGATAAGAATTTAGCAATCTCGTTTTCATAAATCAATGGTTAAAACTCACCATCCCAAAGATAATGGGATGGGTCCTATAGTCAGACAAAAAAAGTAAAATACAAGGGTATATACGACGCTAAAGAACAAAAATTCAATTATTATATTAATTCACTTGACAGTGAACTCAAAACGTAACTTTCTTTCTCTCAATTGAAATTTATTACATTTCCAAAAACTTCAAAAACCAAGAAATCCATAGGATAATAAACAGCTTTCTCCAAATCAAATTGTTTACAGCAGGGCCCCTTCAGTACAAAATAGGACAGCCAAAGATTTGGAGGGTATAGCAGTTGCCCAACCTACCCATGGTCTCCACAAAAAACAAGGAGCAGGGTGTCCCCAGACGTTTAAATATAGTTCAAGTATTGTGTTAGGTCTCAAGAGGCAGTAGACACTGGTGATCGTTGTTTACAGGCACCTTATATACCCAATCACGTTCCTTTTCCCAGGAAGAAATGAGGGCCCATTATCTAATGATGTAGTTACACAGTAGCCAGTAGCAGTTGGATTTGTTGAAATGTGATCAGATAAAAGGTGAAAAACTACTAGATTATGAATCAATGGACATCACTGATGATAACGCATGAATGGAACTAAGATTAGTCAATAGAAAAATGTAAATGTCGTGCTTTGTGGTGATCATCACAGGTACATTGTACTTTTCCAAGTTGAAAATAACTTCACATATATCGAGGCTATTTGGCCATAGTAACAGAAAATTAGTCTCAAACATTACAGGGGTTTCCTTACCTTCACTGGTGACATGACACTTAACAATAATGTTGGATGAAGCTGAAATCCTTAACTTCGTCTGTACGGAATAAATAGTCCAGTATGTAATATTCTGAGTATTCAGCAAATTTACAAGCAAGGGGGCATGCTTTATAGCTGGAATTAAGTTATTTAACCTAATAACAAAGTCATCACCTTGAATATCATAGCTATCTGGTTTCTGTGCCAGTTCTGGAATAAATCTGAACCCTTCCATTGGCCGCTGTAAATTCCTAAATGTAACTGCAAGGGGCACTTTAAGAGGTTTTACATCTTGCCAACTGGACAGTTTGAAGTCAACTTCTACATAGCCTAAATATGGAATTTCAACTTCGTTATTTGCTTAGATCATCAGCTCGTTGCCATCTAGTAGGTGGATAGTAGGTTTCATCTGTAATTGTGGTCTCTCAGCCATGGCTCTGTAGTCAAGCAGATTTGTGAACAGGTATCATATGCGCAAATTGTGTTCACTCCATTTAAAATAAATTTAGCACTACATCTGCCACCAATCAGTTTTACAAACTGTCTCTGTACTGTTGCCTGACTGAAAATTTTCAGCTGGAATAACAATTGGGCCTATAGTTTCACATAACACCTGCACTTCGTACAGCGATACACATTTGCACTGCAAACATAGTTGTAAGGTATGGAAGTTTTTTGACTCACATAACACACAGGCTGGGAGTAATAGATGCTCATTCGGGGTTACCATTTGCCCCCTTTTGATAACTCCTTAGTGTTAACTGAATGTCAAGAATCTCTTGAGAAATGATTTTTGCCACTATATTTTCAGCAGCGGAGGCAGTAAGACTGGTTTTGTTCTACACATTTATTACAGGCTGATCTATGACTATTGCTTGTTGGTGGTTGACTTTATTGTTTGAGCTGAGTTAGCTCTGATGTTACTGATGCTATTTGGACCTATAAAGCTTCTAGGACTGCAAGATGACATTCATGTTGCATTAATCCAGCAGTTTCAGTATCTACAGTTTTAACCTTAGCCTGTTGCTTTGTTTTTACATTAGCTGGCTTAACAGTTTTGGCGATTTTGTGATGCCCATTGTCTTTCGCTGCCACAATGCCCAACTACTTGTGTAATCAGTTCTACATCGCTTACACCAGGCATTTGCAAAGACGGTCTATTATGCCTTAGGATATTCTCATTATCTGGCAATAAACCAGTCTCAATCGTGTCCATCGATAGGCCAGCAACTAATGACTCTAATGAACCTTCCTCCCTAGAGGCCAAACAGACTTTGGATCTCAGTTTGAAAGCACGCAAAAAATGATAAAGAATCTTCATTTGTGTATTGCACCATGTTTGTCAGCTCTTAGTACAACTCCGTCGCAGACTTCTCTTAAAAATGAGAACATATGATTTTTTCTTCATCAGTCTAAGAGACGACTCCTAATGCCCGTTTCCTCGCATTCATTTATTAGTCTCAAAGAGACCAACATAAGTCAATTTATCATTTGGTTCAGGGTTTCCTATTTGGCCCACTTTACATTCTCTCACACAAAAATTTTATTGGGGATGTTTAGTACTTGTTTCTTGTTTCCTGTGGTCCCTCCTCGCCAACTAGAAAAAAAGAAGTAGGAAAAATAAACGGTTTTGTGGTCTCGTCCACCATGGTCAACATTGATGCATGTTCTCCCTCTTCAGGCATACCATTGTGGAAATTTATGCATAGAGCATCTAACTTGGCTTAGGGGCTTGCCCTCAGTTCTATACTAAGGGCTTAAGCTAACTGGCATTGGTTGACTTGAGACAAAATCAAACTAACCTAGAGGTTGTCAATCCAATCTTCCAGACAATCATTATTAGCCATATTTGATTGGATAGAAATGTTGTAACGAAACCACTGGAAGTGAAACAAAGACAAAACTCGGATCCGTCCGCGACGCGATATATCTTTAACCAGATGTCAAAAAACGGACAAATCGTTCAAATGGCTATAGTTAAACTATATCATACTTCGAGAATGGTCGACTAGTATTAAGTGAATGATCGGTCTTCTAAAAGAATATTCAGTACGAGCCGGTAACTCAACTGTACTATACTGTCGAAGTAGAATAAGACTGCTTGGATAGGGAATATAAGTAATTGCAACATGAAAAGAACTATGGAAGGTGTAGGAAGATTGTTAGTAAGGATTAGGTAAGTGAATATCTGAAACCTAATTTAGTGAGGGATTTCTACAATACAAAGTACGTGCATAAAGTGATGTTTACATCGTGACGTATCACACTAGGGGAAGTCGTTGTTGCTACTACTTACGTAGTCCCTTAAGCAATGCCAGATTGCACTATACGTTGCGTACCTCGTTACGATAATTACCGTAACACTACTTGATTACAAAATACCAATACATACCGAAACAGTTACAGGATAGAAATAGACTACTTGTGCAATGTATTGATAACTTGCGTGAAGGGGGAATAAGAAAAGTAAATTTGAAAAGGTGCCCGTGGGGGTTGTGATATAGTGATCGGCTCACACATGCCCCCAGTTTAAAAATTTGCATCGTCCTCGAGCAAATAGTTCAAAGTCCATAAGATACAAACAAAAGAAGTGTTAACAAAATACGTCTAGTACATAGCAATTAAGAGTTCTTTGTTGCCTTGGTGAGAACTGAGCAGGGCAGAGTGAGAAGATTACTGTGTTTTCCAGCAATAATTCGTGCCGAACGTCTTAAAGATCTCTGAACTGGTTGTATTGATAACGGTTGCTGTTGTGAGAAAGATAGCTCGATCTGCAAACCAGGATCTTCATCAGAGTCGGATTGTGATGACAGTTCTTGTGTGACCTTTGGAAGCTGTGGTAAGCAGCGCCGTGGTCTTGGTTTGTCCGGTAGCGAAGGGCAAAGTTGCATTTCAGACCGATGGACTACTTTCTTCTTCTTACTTCCATCAGTAGGCACGACAACATAAATGTTATCTTTTGGCGAGCAAGTACTTCAAAAATCTGGTCAGTCCATTTGTCCTGAATCTTGTTCCGATCTCTGGTTGTCCTATTTCGAAGGTAGACTTAAACTCCGACGCAAATTGAATGGGGTACTTTTCGGAAGTGCTTTGTTATGGCGATGTTTCCTGTCTTGGGCTACAACTTGAAGACGGTTCCTCGCTTGATTGTTAGCATACTGGAGACACTGTTGATGGTCATCAATCCACGTAGCATGTTTCTCCAGTTGTGGCTTTGGAGGTAGTGAATCAATAGGTAAACAGGGTTCTTGAACAAACAGCAAGAAGAAATGTTAGTAGCCAACGCTCTTGTGTGGAGTTGAATTGTAAGCATAGCAGAGTTCTTGGAGGTGATCCGGCCAACACTCTTTTTGCTCCTTCGATAGATTGCGTAAGAGATTATGTAGTGTACGATTGTATCTTTCACATTGGCCATTGCCCATAGGGAGATAGGCTGTGGTGCGAGACTTTTGGATCCTGTATAGCTGACACAATTCTTTAACTTCACAAACTTCTCTCGTATCCCTTCTCTGGTATTCCTACGTAGCTGGCCTGTGTTGGTCTTGACCAGGAAGGAACGCGATTGGTTAGTTGAAGTGACTACCCTGGCAGGATCCCATGTTTTTGGTACTGTATTGTGGATTCATACATTTTGGTCACAGGAGAGGAGTGGAAGAGGTCGAGACCGACTATTCAAGTCCTTAGCAGATGACTCTTTCAAGTTAATGAGGGTTTCACGTTTGATGTCATCACCAGGTTGCATATGAGAGAGAAGAAGAGTCTTGTATCAGCTGCCGAAGAGCAGCTCTGCTGAAGATGGAAGATTCGAGGCAATAAGTGTGGCTTGGTAAGTTAGCATGATAAACATAAACCCTGCAAAACTCCAGATTGTGAACCAATGAAAGTTCAATATGTGCAACACTACATTTTTCAAAATATACAACTAAAATATATTTGAAAATGTGACCTTGTGCTTGATTACATATGCAAATGTTCAGGGAAGTGACATAACTGCTGTAAAAAAATATACGTCGAGCCGATATTTGGTAACTGGGATAGTTGTAGCTCTTCAATTCCTGTGGAAGTCCTTCTTTCAAGACAAATTTGAAACATTTTAAAAGAGAATAAAAATACTTCATCTATTTTTAACCACACTTCTCAAATTGGTCCTAGTGTTCCCCTAAGGAAATCCTTCCTTTTCACTCACCATTTGCAGTGTAATGACAATGAATGTTGTGAAAAAATTGGTAATCAAAGGAAAATTAACTCTTGATTATTTCCCCAACTATGAATAACCAACTATAACGGACTATGCATAATCTATATCATACTCTATCCTTCCATTACTATGAGGTCCTCTGTTCTATTTGTATATTCGTATATTTCATTTTAACTACAATAAATGTTTCTGCTTTTACTATAATCTACGCTTGAAATGAGTATGAAATACGAAAAAACGTTTTCATGAATATCAGAACATAATACCACACTTTAACATCTGTAATATCTATATCCTGCCTCTTATACTCATAATATTTCAATTTTGTCACCAAGAAACATGTATCATAATAGAAATGTATCACGAACAAAGGCAGGCCCAGTCGAATAAAATCAAGCATCCTCTGCAAGTCACATCAGCTCTGCTGAAGTTTTAAAATTTCATAGCCATGTCAGATGAGCAATACTTGACTAATGCATAATTTGCATTTTTTAAAAACTGTGCAGAAAAGGGGGTCAAGTTAAACCTAAATGCCTCAAACGATGACCACTGTGACACAGTAACATCAGCAAATCTCATCTAAAGGTTAAAAACACAATGACAAATACCTCTGCCCCGTGATCACTTGATGACTTTACCTTGCCAATATTTTGTTGCACGGAGTGTTTTCCATTGCATTTTCTCACATGATTAACTCCATACTGAGCCACTTTTGTTTCTTCTCTGTCACAATTACGTTTTCCCACAGAATGCTTTGTATCTATAAATCAGTACAAAATCTAGCTTAATGTCCTATCAATAAAGTAGAATTGTTCACCAAACAATTGTTTTGGAAAGCATCTTCTTCTGGAAAATACAAGATAAAAGCATAGAAACTGAGATGCATAAGAAATTTGAGGTAAATCGAATAAGTACCCTCTGGAAATAAGTGAATTTTGAATCCAATTGTCGTAATATGATAGGTACAGTACAGTTCAGATACTTTGATTATAGGCGCCAAAGCTTACCGGTCTGGATTCTAAGTGGACTAGTACACCTTAAGGTTGCTATGCGTGGCATGCTAATATCCAGATGAGACAGCAATTGAGCAGTCATCCAAATACTGTATAAACTCCAAGATCTTGACTAACTTATTTACAAACTCATATAAGTGAACAATAACCAATCTTAGCTGAAGCTAAAGCAATCTTAGAAAAACAATATTACAACCTAGTCCTATTTGAGAATCGAGAAATCTGGCGATAACTGCAAATCCCCGCCTAGATACACTACAAACAGCGAACAATGCACAACACTTAACATTACATACACTAGGAAAATTAGTTCCCGGCCGACAAAGCTGATACTGAGCTACTCCCCTAAAACAGTTACTGTGGCTACAAGAAAGTAGAATTTGGCTTCTACATTCCGGCCCCTAATTGCTACCATACTGGTAGACGATTATCTAACATTTACCTGAAGTATCAAGAATTATATAATATAATACTGACAAGATACGTCACCATAACCAGAAAGAATAACTAAAAAATCCTTAGTAGCGTTTCCTAATTACGTCTTAACATAAACCTAAAACAATTATAGATGTCGGCTTGCTGAAAGCATAATGTAGAATATGAATATTTCATGCGGCTTCTCCTTCAAGTAGCATGCAAAGCTTTGAAACGGGTTTTCTCAGCAAAGCGCCCTTTGTTTGCACTATCACTTGGCGTACTAAGCCATTCGAATTGCTAATGGTATCCACAACTCTGCCCATTGGCCAAGAGTTTCTCGGTGTACTGTCATCAACAACCGATATTATGTCTCCACGTGAACAATTATGTTATGGTTAAATCCACTTCTGCCTTTGTTGCAGAGTAGGGAGGTATTCCCTAGACCATCGCCACCAAAAAAGATTTGCCGGGTAAAGAACTTGCCTCGTTTGCTTTCTTGCATACAAATCCCATTTGAAAAAGGATCCATCTGGGAAAACTGGTTTGGTCTTCAACAGCAAAAAATGGTTTGGTGTTAGAGCATTCAAATCATGGAAGTCATCAGACTCCAGAGTAATGGGCCTTCCATTAATAATGGCCTCGGTTTCGCAGTAACAAGTAGATAAACTATCATTAGTAACACATTGTTCCTTTAAAATTGAACGTTAAAATCTTTTGCACAGATCGAATTTGCCTCTCCCATACGCCTCCAAAATGTGATGCCGCAGGTGGGTTAAAATACCATTTGATTCATTTATTGGCCATCGTATTACCAATTTTGGATGAATTCAGCTTCGAAATTGCTTCTCGCAACTCCCTTTCTGCAGGAACAAAGTTTGTTCCATTGTCAGAGTAAATGATTTTGACCTGACCCCTTATAAACATAAAGTGACGTAAAGCATCAATGCACGAGCTGGAATCCAATGAATGTGCCACTTCAATATGAATGGCACGAATCGCAACGCATGTGAGAACACCATAGCTCGGCTCCGACCCTCTCTGGAGGTAAATCAGCCATCGTCTGTTGTCCTACCTTTGCCTTTTGTTTCCTACAGTTGACACACTGAGAAATGAAATTTTGAGCTAAAGAATGGCATTCCACACCTAATATCTCTGATGTAGTACAGACAACATATAATTCCTCCCACTATGATGAAGATCTTTGTGAATGCCTTCCAGAATCAATCTTGATACATGAGATTTCTTTGGCAATATTATTGGAGTGCTTTGTTTCCTCTGGTAGCATTAATTTCTGCAGACGACCACCAACTGTTTTGAAACCAGTATCAGAATCAAAGAAATGAGTGGACTGTCTCTTTTAATGGCGCCTTTTGAAATCATCTTATCTTAGTGAGATATTTCCAACCTTTTTAGTATAGCTAGCTCCACAGGAAAAGCGTCTTGCTGAATCCATTTAATTACTTGCTCTTCTGCAGATTCAAGGTCTTTAACTGAGAGCCAGGGTCCTATTGTCATTACAGAATGTGCATCTTCTGTTGCCTGTGATCTACTGCCCTGAACCTTGCACTTAAGGTTCTCCTTTACCTTACTTAGCCAAGCAACTGCTCCTTTTAGTACAATCCAACTTGAAAAACATGACAGCAATTTGGCTATTACATCTTTCCTCTCCTTCTGCACTACAGCAAAGAATTTCATGTTATGTTTGACAACAGTATCATCTTCATTCAGTTGTGCTGTCAGCATTTCTTGATTTCCCCAGCTGTCCTCAGATTCCCACAAAAATTTTGGACCCTGGAACCATCTAGAATTGTTGACAGGAGCATCTGCCTTTAAACCTCTTGATGCCTCATTAGCTAGATTGGACTCAGAACAAACATATTTCCATTGTCCTTGTTTACATTGATTTAGATTGAATATATCCAATCCTGTTTGCAACAATGGTGTGAAACCTAGCAGTTTCGTTAGCAATATAATTCAGTACCGACGTACTATCAGCCCCCTAGAGCGATCTCTAGCTCCCTCTTGAACATTTTATCAACCCTCACTGCTACTGTTACAAGCATTAAGCTCCAATCTTGGAGTTGATACTTTCTTTAATGGTGCAACCCGTGAACTTTCACATAACAAATGAACACTGCATCTGTCCACCTTCACTTACATATCGGATGAAACTTGCTTGCCACTTCCTAATTCAGATGCATCAGAGAAGTGATGCACTCTTTATGTCAGTAAGTCCTGTTTGCTTGATGCATGTCAATCTTCGGTTCTTTCAAACACTGAAGCTGTAGCCAAGCATTCTATCAATTTAGGTATGTCATTGGATCCTCATCATCCCATGACAACTTTAAACGACATTACTCTTGCATGAGAATTCTTGGTGTCAAAATATATGGTGAAAGGAAACCAACCGGGTCATAAACTGCTCTGAGCATCGACAAGATTCCTCTCTTTCTAGGAGGACGTTTCTGTGGCTTCACGTCAAACCTTAACATATTAGTTTCTGTACACCATTCAACACCCAAAACCCTTTCAACAGGCAAATCTTCTTCCATCAAGTCCAAGTTTTCGACTCCAATAGCCCTTTTTTCCTATGGAATTCTACTCAGAACCTTACGGCTATTACTGTTTCATTTTGTCAAGGCAAATCCTCCGCGTTGACAGGCACTAATAAGGTCATCTAGTAATTCTATTGCCTCCTCCTCTGTAGCTACAGACTTCAAACAAGCATCCACATAGAAGATTTGTATGATAGTTGTCTTGGTTGCTTCTGATAGTTGCTGTTCATTGTCTTTCACTATCTATCTTACAGCAAAATTGGCAAAGCTTGTTGGGGACAATACACCAAAATTGTGAATCAACATACGGAAGTCCTTCACTTGCCTAGTAAGATCGCCATCTGGCCACCACAAAAATAGCAGCATGTCTGTATCCTCCTTCGACAGACTGACTTGCTAAAGTATTGGATCAATGTCTGCCATCAATGCAACTATCTCCTGTCGAAATCTCAGTTCTACCCCCAAAAGGCTACTCATCGTATCCAGCCCCAATAAAAAGAGTTTGTTGAGTGATGTCCCTTGGTACATTGCCGCAAAATCAAAAACAATGCATATTTTCCCTTTCTTTAGGTGATACACACCATGGTGTGGAATATACCATACCTTGCCAACGATCAACCTCATCTTGGGGAACAAACTCTCCGTACCCTTTTGCAATAACATCAGCCATAAATGTCCTAAAGTCTAGGTTGAAGTCTTTGTTTTTCAACATTTTTGTCTTTACATACATCAGCCTTTGTCCTGCCAGAACTTTGTTGTTAAACATTAATGCCCTTCGATTTTTGATCAGCAAACCTATTTGATAGTGGTCCTCAACAAAATTAATAGACCCCTTAACGTAATAATTTAAGATCCTCCACTGACTTTTCCTGTACATCATCTGCAACACTCTCAGAAAAGTCATAATTGAACTGCTTAATCAGCTGCCCCTCAATACTGCTCAAACTAGTAATATTTTCGTATCAGAGACGAAAGGCCAGAATCATCCTCTCCTTTAAGAGTACCATTTATTGCCCATCCATGAACAGTTTGTATTGCAAATGGCCCTCCTCCCTGACTATTAATGATCTCCCACGGCTCAATGGCTTTGGGGACATTGGCTCTAATTAGTAGTTCTACTTCTGGGGTTGTAAAAGGGTCTGCTTTAGTTCAATTTTAACTTACCTTTGAACTAAGTCCGCCATGTTCTTAAAATTGGCCCTTTTAACACTATTCTCTAAGATTACAAAGGCAGCATTCTCTTAGCTTGTACGGCAACTTTGCTACAATAAGCTGCATGTTCTTGGGGTGGTCTAGCTCTTCTATGTTCTTGGGGTGGTCTAGCTCTTCCATGTCCTTGATGTCTTTCATAGCATTAAGAAAGACAACTAAAGTTACTGAGAAGCTTTGAAGCTCCTGAGCATCTTCTGCCTTAATATTTGGCCAAGCTAAAAGCCTATTTATGTGAGCAGTGGCAATTTTATAGTGATTTCCAAAGATTTCCTCTAAATCTTTTTGCCTTCGTCTAACGTTGTTAGTGGGCTCATGTGGATACAACTTAAAACAACTTCCTTTGGCTGTCCTCTTGTAAATTGAACGAGATTATTGAGTTTTTTTTCAAAATCAACAGATTTTTTTCTTTATAACTTCTTCAAACGACTTCATAAAAGTTTTGTACTCTGTCGGAGAATCATCAAGAATAATTACAATCCTAGAAGATGCCTTCTTCAAGCAGAAGTTCTGTGATGTTATTCTGTAGAAGCATTAATCATAGTGGGGTGCTTCCTCTTTAGCCCTTGGCGGTGTGCATGTAAACCTTTGTGGCTGTCTTCGCTTCGAATCGTTTTTGTTGACCTTACTATCAATTTCAAATGCATTACTATTATAAAGTCATTTTTCGAACCGTTTAAAAACTGAGCTTTTAGCATCAACTACAGATAACTCTTTTAATAACTCTAAGTTCTCCCTTTTCAATTTTAATTGCATCTCCTCAATTTCTAAAACCGTTCTTTCAGCGAGGGTGGCTTGTCTTGCCAGCAATTCTGCCATTCTGGCTTCCTCTTTCATTTTTGCCAACGATGCAAATGAAAGAACACTATTAACTGATCATTAAGATACATTCAAACCAACACCAGAGATACTATCCTCAGGGCAAACATCAATATTAGTGGAAACTAAATACTGTTCAACTGTTACAATAAAAGCTCAAAATGCCTGATCCTTTGGCTTGAGCCATGTTTCTATATCATGTTCCCTTTCTTCCTCCATTAAAGATTAACATATCTGGCATTCAAATTCAAAAGTTCCTCGCAAAGGTTATTCCCTTCTTCAAACAATGACATTACAACAACAGATGATTCGTTAACAAATAATAAGCCTTTTATTTCTCAAACTTTGTTTATTAGTTGGGCTAGTTTGGTAGACCTGTTCTTTTTCATGGTATCAAGTCTGCACTGTAAACCTTTATCAGTTGGCTTAACGTGCCTGGGATGCGACTAGCCCTGGGGCTGGGTTGCCTCCTTTCTTGATGAGATTGAGAAATAAGTTCTGGAGAACTCATCCTTTATACTATATAAAATACAGGAGCCAAAGCCTACCAGTCTTGATTCTGAGTGGACTAGTACACCTTGTAGGTTGCTATGCACAGAGTGCTAATATCCACATAATAAAGCAACTGAGCAGTCATGCAAACACTGTATTAACTCAAAGATCTTGACTAACTCATTTTACAAACTCATTTAAACAAAAACTGTAAAAGTGAACTATAAGCAATCTTTGCAGCAGTGGTAGAAAAACAATATCACAACCGAGTCCCACTTGAGAATCGATAAATCTAGAGATAACTGCAAATCCACGCCTAGATACACTACAAACAGCAAACAATGCCCAAACATAATTAACACCTACAGACAATAATATGCACAAAAATGAAGAACAAATAACAAAATATACAATAGGCAAATCAGTTCCCATCCTAGAAACCTGATACTGAGCTACTTCCTAAAATAGATACTGTGGCCACAAGAAAGTAGAATTCAGTTTCTACAGTAAATCTTCATTCCTATGCCAACTGAAACAGGATTTTAAAAACATAAAGCACTCAGACAAACTCTTCATCTCTTCTGACAAAACTACAATCATATATAAAGTAGAAAGAGACATATATGAACAGCTCCTTCATAACAATGTAATGAAGGAATATCAAGTTGCTGACAAATCTACATTCAAGGAAGTTAGCTGCAAAATGCACAACATAACAAAGGAAATAGAAAGAAGGGATTGGACTTATATAATGGACAAAAAAGAGGCATTTGTTACACTTTAGGAACATAAAGACAACTTCTTCAACAACACACCATGTAGTTGAATCAACCTAGCAGAAAGGAAAGGGGAACAGTAAGCAATATAACCCTACACAAAATTAATTTAAGTATTCTTAACAATACTATAGTCACCCAGTGGAAAAGCACAGACTCTATCATCAAATGATTTACAAATATAACTAATAAAGTCAATTGCAGGTTTCTGTCTTATGACACTTTATATTTTTATATTTTTAAAAATCTACTTCTGAGGCCATTTCAAACCAGGCACCAATGTGGATAGAAGCCTCTAGACACTTGTATAAAAGACCAGAACACAGTTAGGCCCTATTATTATGCACTGTAGTAAATCATTATATCTTAAAGATAATAAGGCATGTGTTAAGAAAGATAACAATAAATATTTTGATGTAACCATGGGTAGTTATGATAGTACTGAAGTTTAAAAACTTATAAGGTCGTGTGCACTGCAATACTACAGGTATCATTCAATAAGATAGCTGGTTATACCAGGGCATTGGATGAGCCATAGTCTGTAATACAACAGCCAGGATAGCTCATAAGAAAAGAGAGAAATAATTAAGCTTTTCCATGAACTAGGATTTAGGATAATCATGGAAACAAAATTAAATCTAGTTCACTTTTAAGAATACTAAATTTACAATCTAGCAAATGTTTCCTCTACAGAAAAACAGGTAATGAACTTTGATCAGAAATTGTTTTGAAAAACTCAGCTATTTCCAAAGCTGCATTGAAAGAAAGCATATTTGATTACACATGATCCTTTGAACCCAATCCTATTCTGCACCCATATAGGTAACACAGCAGGAGATGCAAGATAATCTTGTTTATTCAGCCGTTCAGTAAAACAGTTAAAACTAATGTAGTTAAACTGTTTCTTAAGTTAGCTGAAAAATATTTCCTGAAAAACTCAACACTCAGTAAGATTTATAGTAAGGACATGGTGAAGGTGAGTTGTTATTACATGCTAAACTTCATAAGTATGGTGTTATTAATCCAAATAACATGATATTATGAATGCATTAAGAAAACAAGATAATTAATGGGACCCTTGGATGCAACTGTCTCAATAAGAATAACTGCCCTCTATAAGATAGATGTTTATAATGCTAACATAACCAAGGCAGTGTCTGGTACGGAGAAGTACTACACTCACTACATTGGCTTGTTTACTCCTGAATTTAAGGAACACTTTATTAAACTGCAATAACTTCTTTAAGAATGAAAAATACAGCCTTGAGACTGAGCTGTAAAAATTAAGTTTGGACTTAAGATTGAGCACAACATGAAGTGTGGTATTATAAAACTTACTAAACAATGCAATGGAGACAGGTGTAAATGTAACTAGTGCATTACTGAAAAGTATACAATACCACAAAGTAACTGATTGAACAACCTGTCCGAGCTCTAAGTGCTGTCACTGGAATTCTTTTGTTGGCAATAAATATAAGGGCAATCAATACAATCTCATAATGCAATGGCAAACTTGATTGCAAATAGAGATGTAATAGAAGAGTTTTCTGTCAAGGTCTGAAGAACGTCAGCAGATAAGCTCTGAAATTTAAGTTAGCTCAGGTATTTCACTTTTAATTTTTTAATCACTGCTTAGCAGTATACACAACTATTTTACTTTTTCACAAACTCACACATAAAAGTCTTGTTTATTTAAGAAAATGAAAAACTTTGTACTAAAAACATCACTATTCATAGGACACAAAAATGATATCTGCTGGGTTCCTCTAAAATTCCTCTAGAGCAGTGGCCCCCAACCACGGTACCATGGTACAAAACTGCACCATGAGGTATATATCATTTTATCATGACACTGCTCAAAAAGCATCATCCAATCATCAATATCACAGCAAGCATGACTTTCTAAATCTGTGTTTCAGAAACACACTCTGTTGGTGAGATATTTAAAATTCAGCATTGAATGCCTGCAACACTCACAGAGCAGCTGCAATATCTATTGTTCATGCACACACATATACATACACACACACACACACACACACACACACACACACCCCACAAGCAGTGCAGAGCATTGATACAGAGAACTTGCATCATAGACAGCCAGCAAACATGCATTCTTGGCAGAAGAAGGAAACTTACCCATGTTTGCATGTGCACTGTTAGTCT
Source organism: Carybdea cf. marsupialis auct. non (Linnaeus, 1758) (assembly GCA_010016065.2). NCBI lineage: Eukaryota > Metazoa > Cnidaria > Cubozoa > Carybdeida > Carybdeidae > Carybdea > Carybdea cf. marsupialis auct. non (Linnaeus, 1758). The sequence goes on along the minus strand of JAAAKL020002727.1, from coordinate 7,689 downwards.
TTTGTAATGTGCCAAGCTTCTGTGCCTTTTAAGTAAAAAATTGCATTGAAATAGTGACCTAGTTTACATTTATCATGGCTAAACAAGTGTGTTCATTTCAAGACAAATTCCATGAACTACGATTTACTTGTCTTTCTGATGAATCAGGAATCAATCGTCCTCAGTGTTTGGTGAGTCTAGAGGTTCTGCCCTGCTAGTCACTTGTTGAGGGCAAACTTGGAAGACACTTTGTACTGAAGCATCCAATCCTTGTACGTAAAGCCCCCTCACTTTTGGAAAGATAAAGAAGCTGGGGTATAGAGTCATAGGATTGACAAAGAAATATCTGGATTTGCAAGCATAACGTATGTGACAGAAGCCTGTTTCTACGTTGCTTACCTGGTAGCACAGTGTAAGAAACCCCATACAATCAGCGAAGAATTGATAAAGCTAGCAGTACTAATGATGGCAGAACTTATGTGTGGGAAAGACCTGAAACAGAAAATGAAGTCAGTTCCCTTATACAGTTTGCAGGCATAATGATCTAATATCTTCCAGCATCCTTGACCAAGTTGTAACAGCTGTGAATGAAACTGTGTGCGAAATCAGTTTCATGCCAAATTTGAGAACATACCTGAAGAACTGCAACATGATATCATGCAGCTTCAAAATGACCAAGTATCTAAAGGCAAATTTGCCATTATTAGAACATCTACAAATGGAAAACTTGCTGAGAGTGCTTAAACAATTCTATTCCCTTTTCCAACAACATACCCTTGTGAAAGCAGTTTTTCATCCCTTCTTCACAAGAAAACTAAGTCAAGAAATTGATCAGTGGAAAAAGATGACTTTACTCCAAATTTTACTGCTCTTTCTCAATGTCATGGATCCTTTTGATGTAATTTAGTATTTCCTTTAGGAAAATATGTATCTTGTACCTATTCTCCCTTCATCACCTTTATGAACTGATTTTATGTTTGTACTGGTATTTCAATCTCAAATTTTCACAGGCATAAAATTCTTGTATTGTAAATTATACGTACCTTTTGTGCTCTGAATACATACTGAAACAAATTTTCGATTAGGTCAGTTTTCGGTTTTTAATTCAACTATTCAGTGAGCTTTAGGCCTAAACAATAAAAAATCCTATATCCGAGTCTATGCATCCCCTAGTATTTTACTTCATATAATCTATACACTAGCAAAAAATGCTTGGGAACCATTGCTCTAAAGGAACAATTTATACCTGTAATATAGGTAGTAGTACTGGTCACGCCACAAAAGAAACATTAACAGAAAGTGTTAGTCCCTCTTTTACTTACAAGGTTAAATTCTTGACAATAACGATAATGATATTCACCAACAATAACAATACATATCATGGAGATTGCTTCTCCACTGATTTTCTTTCATTATCCATCTAACCTGTCCAACCAAACAGAAAACAACACTAAACTTTCAAGATGGAAGAAGGTTTACCATGACATTTGATAAAAATCCAATTCTCGCAGACAAATCATCAATAAAAAGGAAAAAGGGACTCTTCCCAGCATAGTACAGTGAGCGTATTACACTCCCTAAGCACTCCCAATCTGCGCCTGCAATGGCATGTGCTTTAGATCAACCATATGATGTACCATCCTGTCCTAAATGTTCTTATTCAAGTAGTCTCTTTTGAGTAGCCTCATGAGCAATTGAAGAGACCAACATGACAATCATACCTCCCCCATTTCCTTCTGAGAATGTCTCTGGGGTCAACATTACTAGTTTCTGGAAATTCACAGGCTACAGTACTTGCTAAGTTTCTACTGTGTTTTTTATTATTCTATTGTTAATGGTCATTTCTCAGTGATTGAAAGCCATCAGAAAATGCCACTCATGATTTGCTCAAATGAGAAATCTGGTCTGTAAAATGCCAATGCTGTTTTACTAGTGCTGAAAATTACATGAGAATTCTTGGATTCTGGACAAAAATTGATTATCCTTAACCCACTACTTGATCAATTTGTCCCTTCCTGTAATTAGGCTGTATATTATGAATTACAAGAACCAAAATACATGGTTAGACATTTTCTTTGCAAAGCGTTGCAAAATGATATCTTGACAGAGATGGCATTGTAACACTATAAATGGTGAGGAATATCGTTCTATGTGGTGAAGGCAGGTAAAAAACATTTATTAGGACTATTTTGTTGAATTAACCCTTGATGAATTGTTATGAGATACCCATTAGTCATATCAGTCAAACAAAATGTGTTGTAGATATCACTATAGATGAAAGAATCCCTTTCACTACAGATGAAAGATATGATGGGGGCTTACTTCATTGATATTGCTGGGGGATGACTGTTCACATATCACCTTAATCTTCACTTGCATTTTAACTGATCAATGAAGTCTATTAACATCTGTCAATTTCAACCTATTTGACTTGCGCCATAACATGTGAATAATTTGTCCTGCCAAATCAACAGGGACTTGTTGCATCAGCACCAGAATCATAATATACAGTACAGTATAAATAAAATGACCACTACGCAAAAAGGAAGTAATTGATATTGATGTGCTTTTATAAATCTATTTACATCCAATCTTTTCATTTTGTGAAGACATGATTTCAGAGGGGGTACAAGACTGCAGTAGCACCTATTTAATCTTCTGTGATGTTGTTCTCATTTCCAATGACATTAACATTCACCCAATTTTGGTGAGAAGAAAATATGCAGTCATTTTATTGCCATTTTCTAGAGAATCCTACAACAGTGGGTATACATGTGAAATCACAATGAAAGTGATGCAATTTAACAGTAGGGAAGATGAAAAGATGTCTTTTAGGAAAACAAATCTCTTTACAGAATACCACCAAAGTTTGATTTTACTTCTTTAGTTAAACACATCGTTATTACAGAATTAGTTATGGTACAAAATCTTAGCTTCTTCTCTATCATGAGGTCAAAGCCTGGACAAAATGGGCAGGGTTTCTCGTCAGGGAAAACTCATCCGAAGTGTAAAAAAAATATGCTCTAAAAATATGGTGGAAAAGAGGAAGACAGTGGCCCCCAGTCCCTGGCAGCCCTTGAATGGTCAGGGGGTGCGAAGAATCCCCAGGCATCACAAACAGGAAAAAAGGAGAGAAAAAGAAAAGGAAATGAAGAAAGAGGATGTGGTGATGTTAAGGTTTGTACAGTCAATGTGAACACTGATTGGAAGAGAAAGAGAAGTTGCGGAGAGGTTAGCAATGACATCAGAGGTTGCAGCTGCAACATCACAGAGTTTTGGTATTGATGTTGGCCTGCATCAGGGCTCTGCCCTCAGCTTGCACCTATTCATCGTAGTGATGGAGAAGATGACCAGTATTTGCAGAAGAGGTGACCCCTCAGACCTGCTGTATACTAATGATCTGATATTAACTGCAGAAACAAAGGAGGAAGAGGTTAATGATGAAGAGGTTTATAAGCTCGAAGAGTGCAATGGAGGAGAAGGACATGAAAGTCAGTATGGAAAGACCAAGTTGCTAGAGACAGTGTCCACAAGCTGACATTCTCCAAGTAGGAAGATACCAATGCAGCGTCTGCAGCCAGGCAATAGGAGTAAATCCTGTCCTGTGTCAATCTTCTGAATAGTGGTGCCACAAGAGATGTTCAAATTTCCCTTCCCTTAATGCAGCAAGAAATTTCATATTCCCAGTATGCGCAAGCAATCCAGTGCCATATGTATCAGACTCAATAGAGATAGAGGATGGAGTGGTAGAAGAAGTGAAACAAGTTTGCTACCTTAGATACATATTGGACAGTGAGAGATCCTCAGAGAGAGTTGTGAGGAGCAGAGTCCCGTCCCCCTAGAGCAAGACATGGGAGACAGCAAAACTCTTGGTGAGCAAGACCATACCACTGAAGAAGAGAGGTCCTGTATATGAGTCATGCATCAGATCTGTATTGTTACATGGTGGTGAAACATGGGGACTGACAGAGAGGCTGAAAAATATCTTGAGGAGTTGTGACAATAAAATGATGAGGTACATGGCAGGAATCTCTTGGAGAGATCAAGTCAGCAGTACGAGCTGGAGGTGGTGCTACAGGAGAGAAGGTTTCACTGGTTTGGTCACATCAAGAGAAGAGATGAGAGAGAAGCCACGGGAAGGATAATGAGGCTAGTGGCTACTTGTAGGAGACCACCAGGAAGACGTAAGAATACATGGCTAAAAAACATGGAAGCAGATCTGAAAAAATACAATCTGAAAAGAGAGATGACCAGTGACAGATCTGAATGGTGGTCCACCATCGCATATCTTACCTCAAATGAAATGAGACATGAGAGATGTCAAAAAGGATAAGTAAGTAAGTAAGTAAGTAATCTTAGCTTTTTCTCTATAAAAATATGTTTGCTTTTACAAAGCAGAGAATCATCATTATGACAAGTGTTGGTTTTAAACAGTTTTAAGGCAATTTCCATACAGAGAACAAACAGCCAAACAGAGAACAACACTGAACTTTCACCTCGAAAAGGCCTTTGACTTGCATACTGGGAAGTGTATTTTGGTGGTTGATGTGCAAATTGAAAATTGACAAATGGATAGTGAGAACAGTACAAACAATGTATGATGCACCAAGGTTACGTGTAAGAATAAATGGCAAATGGAGTGACTATTTCCCAATTAATGTTGGTGTTCACCAGCGTTCAGCCCTCTATTCTTTATAATAGTGTTTAAAGCTCTCTCACGTGAGGTTGTCCATGGGAGCTCCTATATGCAGATGATTTTGTTATTACTGCAGATTCATCTGAGAGCCTGAGAGCCCACTCAGAGTAAATTTGTGTTGTAGAAAGTAAACACTGAGTTCAAAGGCCTGCAAGTGAATATGATGAAAACAAAGATCCTTCACTGTAAACATGGGTATAATGGACGCCAGAAAACTGGTAAATGGCCATGTGGTGTCTGTCACAAAGGTGTAGGAATCAATTCCATAAACTGTCCCAGTCCATGAACTGCAAAGTTATCCCTGGAGAGGCATATCTGTCTCAGCACAGACTTGTATGTTTAGATCCGATGATAGCAGGAGTAAGGAAGGAGTGGAAGGGAGTTAAGAAAATAAAGTTTTAGAAGCTGGATGATGAAGACACTAGAAGAAGGTTTGAGGAGAAGGTCACCATGAGGATGACACAGGAGGACAAAAATACTAATGCAGTAGGCATTGGCAGAGAGTGGAAGAGGACATCATGGCAGCTGGAGTAGAATTGTGAGGGCTAACATCCGGGAAGAGAGGAAAAGAAAGAAAGACATGGTGGTCGAATGAGACAGTACAGGAAATGATTAAGCATAAGAAACAGGCCCTTAAACAGTGGCAGAAAACATGTAGTCTTGTTGACAAACAGGTGTACAAGGAAAAGTGCAGAGAGAACAGACAAGAGATTGCTATAGCAAAGGCAATGGAGCAATGGAGTCGAGATATTGTTACATCAGAAATAGGATGCAATGGATCCATCAGGGTGGACAAGAAGGAAGTGGCTGAGAGATGGAGAACCTATTTTGCGGAGCTCCTAAATGGTGAAAATGCTAACCACATCAAGAATTCATTACCAGTGGAAGGTCCTGTAGAACAAGTTAACACCAAGAAAGTCAGAGAGGCCTTGAGTGGCATGAAGAATGGAAAAGTTGTTGGGCCATCAGGATCGAGTAGTGGCTTTTTGAAAGCAGCAGGAAATGAGGGAGTCCTAGTGTTCCATTAAGTGTTTAAGGGAATAGTGTTGCAGGAAGAAATACCAGAGGAATGGCTGGACGTCTTCACTATCCCACTTTACAAAGGAAAAGGTGATGCACTAGAGTATGGCATGAAGATTTGGGAGAGAGTGCTGTACTGAAGGCTGAAGGAGATTGTCACATAGCAGACAATCAGTTCCGATTCATGGCCAATCTATGACAGATGCAGTACTCATTGTCAGGCAGCTTCAGGAAAGGTACAGCGCCAAGAAGCAGCTATACCACATGTTCGTTGACCTTGAGAAAGCTTTTGATAAAGTACCAAGAAAGGCAATTCAGTGGGCCCAGTGGAGACAGCTTGTGCCTAAGAGCCTGATAAGAATGGTTGACTCTGTACTTGAATTCCACCTCATAGGTAAGAGTTGCTGGAACAACCTCAGCAAGTTTTGAGACTGACATTGGGGTGCATCACGGCTCAATGCTCAGTCTGTTGATCTTCATTCTCGTCATGGATGAGATGTCGAAAGAGTGCAGGAGAGGTGACCCATGGGATATACTGTATGTCAATGATCTGGTCCTCAGTGGTGAATCTACCGAGGAGGTCACACAGATGTTTGAAGACTGAAAGAGAAAGATGAAGGTTTGAGGCATGAAGGTCAGCATGAAGAAAACAAGAGTAATGGTAACAGGAAAGAAGGCTGACATCATACAAGTGGGAAGATTCCCTTGTGGAGTATGTGGCTGTGGAGTGCGCAAGAATTCTGCCTTCTGTGTGTCATGTCAGAGATGGTGCCACAAAAGATGCTCTAACTTCACATTGCTCAATAAAGTGGTGAACTTTGTGTGCCCTGTTCAGTAGATGTTCAGCTTCAAAAGAGACGACTCCATACAAGTTGAAGGTGGTAGAATCAAGGACATCTACTGGGCAGTGATGGGTCATTGGAGAGAGCAGTAAGATGTTGGGTTGTGTCTGCCTGGAGGAAGTGGAGGGAGATCACAGAGCTTCTCATGAACAGAAGTAGAACTCTAAAGAAAAGGAATAGAGTATACGAGGTGCACATTAGGTCAGTGCTACTGTATGGCTGAGAGACTTGGGCGTTGATTGAAAGTGTGAAGAACATCTTGAGAAACTGTGATAGAAGAATGCTCAGATATATGGCTAGAGTAACTTGGAGAGATGGTGTGAGCAGCACGTGGGTTGCTGGGAGGTGTGGAATCAGGAAGCTGGATGCAGTAACTCCCACGGTTAGGAGTTTTACAAAGTGGCAAGCAGAGGCTGCTACAGATGATGCAATAAAGGTGATGGAGCACAAAGACATAGTAGGCCATACACAATCCGATCGGCTCGGGTTAGGTCATGGGAAGTTCAAGGCATTCAGTGTGATGAGAGAAAAGGAAAGGCGTGATGCAGTAGTGAAAGAAGTCAAGAGAAGTGAAGAAGAACGTCGCCAGTTACATTTAGTCGGGTGTGCACAGCAAGGGCAATGTCTCAGGTTTGAGGAGAAAGTAGTTCCTCGGAGGTTAACTTGGCAAGATATTTGGAGTTGGACACCTGCAAGAACAAGCTTCCTTATTAAATCAATATATGACACACTTCCCTCCCCTGCCAACCTAGCCCGTTGGAATATATCAGAAGTGGAAACATGTAAATGCGGAAACGCAAAAGGAACGCTTAGACATATTCTGTCCAATTGTTCATGGGGGCTCAACAAACCAATAGGGGATGGACGTTATCTTTGGCGCCACAACCAAGTCCTGAAAATCATATGGGATGCCATCGAGGGAAGAATTGATGAAATCAACAAAAACGATTCACCTAAAGTTGAAGTAGTTAGGTCTAGGGTACCCTTTGTTCGGGAAGGGCAGAAGTCTTACATCAAACCTGGGAAGAAAAGGGTGATGGTAGCTGATGAATGGGAGGGGCAATGGAAAGCCCAATCGGACCTGGATGGTTCGTTGTCTCTTCCATTTGTAGATTCGATGCAACGACCTGACATCATACTACTGAACGAGGA
>JAAAKL020002726.1:0-25099 GCA_010016065.2 Carybdea cf. marsupialis auct. non (Linnaeus, 1758) | reverse complement strand
TTGATTTGTATAGGGTGCATTCCTCGAACATTTCTTTCAAAGCTATATCAATGTCTCTTGTGGAGACCATAGTGTACCTTCACTGTACTATAAGAGGCATCTTTATCATTCAAATATTTTGTGCTGTTTCCTTTCGTGCCACTAGAGACAGGTATTTTGCAATTTACGTCTGCTAATACGCTAATAGCAGACTAACATATCGTGAGCAGAAAAGCATCAGCAGGAATCTTATTTTTTAGCGAATTTAAAATTCTCGAAATGCGATAATAATAATTCGGTCAGGTTTAACTATATCCAAGTAACATGTTTACAAAAATTATCATATCTGTTCGAATGCCTGATTGCCGGCTTTAAGAAACGTCGTTAACAATATGATATCTCAAATAAGGACATTTGAACCTTATGTAGACTGTAGATTGCATTGAAGTCACCAAAGAAAAAGTATAGAAATATTTGATCAAAGTGTGATATACTTGCAAAAGAAATCATTCACGATCTCATTGGTGCATCTTGCCACACTGATGCAACAAAGATCTGTGAAGTTATGGTTTTCTATGAAATTATATCATTACTGCCTTAAGGTGATTTCTAAAATCATTTTTGGCTTTCCCTGATCACAGTTTAAATTTGTAGATCCATCAAATGAGCAACAAAGTTTGATTTGATTAATCAAAAAGCTCGAATGCACAAGAAAGGCACATCTTCCCAAGCGAAATAATATTTTTCTTTGGAAGAAGTGAACAAGAAAGTTGTACTTGATCTCCTTTATTTCCACTGCACCGATAGGGCTAGTAAAGCATGCAGCATCTCTGATACCTCCTTCATTCGGTGCAAACACTAATGGACTGAAGGGCATACATTTGACTTCAATTGTTAATTACTTTTATGCACGCCCTTCTTCTCCTTGCTGATGACTTCTTTTTCTCCACTTTCTGGACCATGTGGCATTTTGCAAATGTATTAAAAACTCTTATGTCTATGAATTTAATCTAATCACTTGTCAGAAACCTCAAGCGCTAATGTCTAGACGATCTTCATCGAAGATGTTGACACGATCCCGAAGACATTCTCCTGATGAGTAACCAATAGTGTCTCCACACGAATATTGGCGCATACTTCACCGTGCAACTTTACAAAGATATGTCGGATGTCATTACGATGATTTTCCGATAAGTTCCCCCTATTATGCGTCAATCCATGATCGATTTTAAATGCTGATTTACACACTTATGTTGATGTCATGCAGTTCATTCGCCAGCAATATGCAATACTTAATGCCTCAAAAATCTCTCTTGTTCAATATAAATTATCAAACAAAGTAGCAAAGAGGTTACCCAGCTAGATACCCCGTTCATCGATAAAATGTATTATGCATCCTCCTCCTTTCGTTAGCTGAATTAATACAGATGTGCACACCACCGCTACACCTGTGGTCGTGGTAACTTCCATTGAAGCTCACTCGTCAGAACCATTGACGATAAATCATTCATCTGCTTTTCATGTTGTGTAGTTACCAGTCCATCAGTTTATTGATAATTACCAACTGCACATCCGTTATCCTGCTGTCGATAACTTCACCTTGACAGGGTGGCAGCTGGGTGCTAAGCCTTGCCAAAGGGCAACCCAGGATCGCCGCTAACCTCCATATCTAAAGGTCGTTCCCCTATTCTCTACCTGGGGACCCGTTGGATGGGTGTTCTCATCACCCGGGCAACTAGCCCTATCCGGGAAGGTTAGGTATTATGTATAGATTTGCTCCTTTGTCATTTGTGCACTAAAATCTTAAGGTTATTTTCATGTTAACCCTTACTGGATCTTACCATCAATTTTTTCTCGATCTTCAAATTATTAAAGGGGAATGGTATCCTTGCCATGTTTTTTATCAGTGTTATCAACTGTTTTATTGTCTTTTTGTAGTTGCTCACTGAGGGAGGACCAATGTCAATGACACGAATAGCAAGTTCTCTTTTGTAACTAGTAAAGAGAATGGCGAGCAGTACACTAGTTCTCATTTATTAATGCGGATATAAGGTCGTTGACGATTACCTCGTCAAAAACAATTAGAAGTCCTTCGGTGTGAAGCTGGTGCAAAGAAAGTAGGTTAGTCAATGTCGAAAGCCTCTGACAAACGCTGTGCTAGTTGCATGTGGTTCCAGTCTAGTAACTTTAAAGAGAACCTATAGCTGCTCACGTTACTCCCTTACCAAACCTTTGGCATACTCCAACTTTTCATTCCGACAAGCCAATGATACCCCCTCCCCCCCAAAAAAGAGGTCTGTCTTTTTATATGGACAACGGTACAAACAATTACCTCTAATGCCAATTTCTTTACTTTCGCCTTTTCAATTAAAAAACAATTAAACAAGACATTCCTGTATCTAATGGTGTCCATTGCATACACTGGCATTTCCAAAGCCCCTTCTTGAGCAATACGTTTCTCGGAAGATAAACTCAGAGCAACCCATGATAAAAGTAACTTAGATTACATATTGTAGCAGTAAGTGACATAAATGTCCATTGCAGAACAAAGGTATTCCATGCCACGTAGTAGAAAAATTCTGTTTAAGCGGTTGAAAGCATCAGTGGTATCCACTGGAAGCAGTGCCCTGTCCACTTCCTATAAATGGTCTCCTCATTTTGTAAGCCACCATCTCACATCACCCTGCTTTATCGCACACAGCTTAGAATTGCCAGCACTAGTAATCATTTTCTGTTTGATCAAATATTCCACTACCTTGTCAACAATATTGCCCCATCGTGTCTCCTATACCAATAGACACTAATTTAACTCAAAATAGTCTTCAAGCTACCGAAGATGCTAAAGATCTCCTACAATCTACGCATACCTATTGATTTCAAACTGGTATTCGCTATCATGGTTGCGTCGATGCTCTGTTACATAACTTGAATGAAGAAAGGGTGACGATCCAGTCATCAGGATAGAGTGATCTCCTTCACATGCTAGAGGATGTTTTTGTTTCAGTTATTCTAATACGTCTGATGATATGTGATAATATAAGCTTAGCAAAAGTTTAGCCGATAATTCTTCGTCCACCCTCCGCCGGTTTGAATCCAACTTTCATTGCACTGCTCACTTTTCATGGAAAAGTCTCTCAAACTCGTCAATTTCCAAAGTCTGTAGACGTCTTGCAAAATAAACACCAGGATGGTTACAGAGGGTTCGAATGATGTTTTCTGGAGGAGAATAGCTGACGCCACCGTTAAAGTCCTAAGAGCCATTGGCATGAAATCATCATTTTCTCGGTTCCATTTTGCAAATGATTTCAATTCAGATGCTCCCGTAGGAAGAATGAAAACTTTTCTACTCTGATGAAATATCTTTTTCCTTAGTTGCCCAAACTAGTTCATGATATTTATTCCATGGCCATGATTATTGCTATTAACCTTCAATATTAGGCACTTATTCATGGGAAGGACCACTGTTAAGTCCCCGTTACCTCCCAGAGTGAAAAGGGGCTCCGGCCTTAGAAGGTTCTTTGACAATAAGTACATTATAAATTAACAATGAAAACCTTTCTGTTATCTATCTCTCTGTTATCTCCCATCATCAAGGGGCCCTCATAACGTGGGGTAGGGGGAGAGGAGCAAAGAATTCTTAAGCGGTGCTAGTGAAATAAACTCAATGGCCCAAAGGCGTTTCTCCTAAGTTGCCTGGCTTAGTATGCCTGTCAAGGGTGTTACCAACTGATTATAAATAAAACGATAGACTACCTTCTCCGATGAGAAATGAGCTAACTGTAGTATAAATTGTATGTCCATTTCACAAAAGCGGCGGTAGTTAAATTTTGTACATAATCAAGCAGGCAGTTTCATTTACGATCGTACAAGGTGTCTTTTAATGGCAAAAGTTTATTTTTCTAGAGGACGTAAATGAATGATGGAGCAAAACTGTTGATCACTGCTAAGTCAGGATTACAATTTTAGATCACCACAAGTAAAAGCGAATACACCGTGTGGTTTCCGTTACAAGCTCTAAGTGGTAGTCGTGATACCCAGATTAAAGTAATTGACTTTTGTAAATGACAGCTACCTCAGTTTTTGTGAACTTGTCAAATTTACTAAATGCACTTCTTCTTAATCTCTATTTTTGCATCCATTCCAAAGTCAAACTTCCATAATAATTGTCTAGCGTTGGGAAAAGTGGCTTTGTTAGAGATGTTGACGTATCCGTCTTTAATCTTCCGGAACATGTTAATTACTGTTACTAATAGACCCATTCATATGAAGCTTCATCCAGATCTGTTTACATAAGGATAGATTAGTTAAATATACGTTGATAGATTTTCTGTCTGATGCACTGCTGATAAAAGGGGTAAACCAAAAATGTCTCAGATTTGTTGAGCAACGAGTAGTCTGCAGAACTTCGAATATCTTAACTTTGGTGAGAATTTGCGTGATTCTTGACGAAGGACAAGGCTGCGGCAAAGTTATAAGTTTTTTGGCAAAAAATCCCTTCTCGTCAGGGTTTGGTTAATTTCAATGAAAAGGTCTATAAAACGACATTTGCTTCTACCAATCAATTTTCAAACTTCTGGCTATATCTGTGCATACTTGGAATGCTATCAAGTTTGAATTTTCGATGCATCGCCATGCCAGTGATCAACCATTTAATCGTCAGTGTATTGAAGATGTAAGCCAGAACACGTATTACTGACTAATTGATTATTTTAAAGTAGATAATGCTGTGTAGAGGACAATTACAAATTAAAAATATGAAATTCCGAGTAACTGCAGTACTTCGCGATACGATATGTGCTTCCACCATTATGTCTACATGTCTCTGATAGACATAGTTTTAGATCATCTCATCCCAGCCCACCCGGAATAAAGATTAGAAAAATCTGGTAAGGCTTGGTCCTCCCGTCCCCTTAAAGCGCACCCATTGAATTAAATATTTTTGTGAGAGAATTTGAGCATTTCCACATTTCTTCTGATAGAATGATTGATACACCGACAAGCAATAAAGAATATGACGCCAAAAAGGAAACTGTGTTTCAGATAACGTTTCGTCTATGATTGACTTCTTCAGGTCTATTGTAAAATAATTGTTATAAGCACTTGTGGTGTAAGATCTTGGTTTATCCGCAAACTGTAACATGGTACATTTTAATGATGGTATGCTATTGTTGAGACCTATCTGAGAGAGCTGGAAACGAGTATATAACAAAGCGGGGTAGGGGTGTGGCAATTATGTGTTTATGTTTATGTTTATATCAGATGGGGAAGGAACTGACCGTGCAAATGCTCCACTTTCCTATCAAATCGTCTACATTAGGCCTTCGCAGGACCAATGAAAATCGGGCATACTTACCTTTCATCGTATTGCACAACTATTACCCAAAGTAAATCGGAATAAAATTGAAGACTTCGTGCAGATAATTTGCTACCGTTCTGCTGCCTTATATTGTACTATACTTTTTCGATTCTAGTCATGATGCTGCCGCAAATGCTTTGTACTGAGACAAGTATGTAGTCCCTACAGATATTATAGGGAAATTGGCAAATTTTGTTATTACAAATTTACACCACATTTTGCTCTCTAGCCTAGGATTGGTCTGCAAGGTAAAAGATATAGTATTAAGTTTCTTACGGGAAGGATACAAAGGGTCACCTTAGGTAAAATTCTATAGTTCCTGTCCACAAATTGAAATAAACAGGTGTAGGATTTCCCATTAGTTTGTTTCAAAGGTAGTAATGTTGATCTTTATACGTATATGGAGTGTGGTTATTTCCAAAATAATAATGGGTTTAAATATCATACCCCTTAATTTTCCCATCCAAATATCATAGTTAAGAACCTGACACTTTCATTATCATGGGTAACAAAGAAACAAGAGTATCATTTTCACAATCGATCATGATTACGTATGCATCGCACGTTCGTTACCCATCGTCTATTTTATTACCTGTCAATGTTCCTCTTTAACCTTCCTTAACATGTATTCTTGTGATCAGGTCATTTACGGTTTCACAACAGACCGGGTACGAGCGTTTTTATTTCGTAGATCTATGCCTACACAAATAGTTGTGGGGGGCTTGGATTTCGTTGTATTTGCACGAAGATTTCGGCAGCTCATCAAAACAGAAAACGTTCAAGGCCATCAATGAATACGTTGGAACATGAATAGTCTTGTAAATGCTTCAAGGGTACTGTTTATTCAGACATAAGGCACTTCAATAAGAATGTAATGTGGAGAAGTTTGAAATAGGTTGTTCATCCAAAATTTTTTAGTTTGATGGTTGATGTGATTGATCCTCCCATTGTGTATAAGCTCAACAAATGTATAACAAAACGGGAAGCCCTTGAATGAATACACGTCAGGCATTCTGGGTAAGAACACCTTTTTGTTTGGATGGGGGTGGGGGAGGGGGTTGAGAGAGATTTAAGAAACCAACAATCTTTGTCAGTTTCATGTTCCTTTCTTCAAAATGAACCCTTGTATTTGCAGCATAAGGTGAGTAGTCATTTTAAACCGACATTAATTCATTATTGTCGATTCGTAAATCAACATTTGATTAATTACAAAGAGCAAGTTTTAGGAGAAGACTTAATCCAAATAAACTTTAAATAGCAGGTATGAGTAGTAATTCAAACACAGAAGATTTTACCGGGGGGAGGGGGGAGGGGGAGATATTTGTAGGTTAACGTTGAACATCATATCAACGTGATTGCAAAAGTCGTGACATTACATGTTGAGGTTTGATGTATGAAATGTTTAAATTTGAAACAAGGAAGTTATAACCCTATATCCCACAGTAAGACGCATATTTACTTTTCCATCAGATAGGAGGGCTATTAAGAGATACGGATTCCTTGTTTCAGCAGAGACGTGTTTGAGCATGTTGCTGTTTGTAGCAACGAGTAGGGAGAAGGACGACCAGCAGACTGTATTGATATACTTGCACTGTAGCGGGTTTCATCCAGTCTTCAGAATATATGAAGTAGATTGTGGCTGCAAATATGGTGGGCCAACCACATGGTGTATTACACCGTTCCAGCTTGTTAATCAAACGTCATCAATCAATAATTCATATTACTGGACGAGATTATTTTGGCGCAAAATTTGCTCGCCTCCCTAGAGTCCATTAGACTCTTGTATCTTTTATCCGTCTTTCGAAAACGATAGTGGTTCCACTTTATGAGATGTAAGCGCCGTAATTGTAACAGAAATATTGAGAGGTATATATTTTGAAATTGATGAAGTGGGGAAATGTCACCCACCATGGCTTGGCGACGAAGAAAATGTTAAACATCTGTTTCTCAGAAACGGCCTCTAACGCACATTCCGACCCGGCTTATACTTGTTGCGTTTTTTGTTTACGACAATTTTGTTGCTGACGTTCAAGTACTTTTGGGAGGGTAGTAAGCAAAAACCATGGTATTGTTAAAACCTACTTTGATCCTAAATATTGGGGAGCTTAACCCCCTAGCCTCCCTACAATTACGCACCTAGATTTTCCTGGCAAACTTACAGAACTTAGGAGTAAAAGCTTAGGGATACAATACAGAACACAACTGATTCAGGAGAAGGAGGTATCCATACCGATTTTACATCATCAACCAACTAGGGTCGACAACGCCTCGTTCACCATGAATCAAAATGACCCGTCGATGAAGTTTGAAGTGAAAGGGACTATTCCATCACTGTACACTTTTTTGTTAACAAAACAATTCTTCCACGGTGTTGTTGCATGTTAACATAACTTCCAAATTAGACTTATGGTAATCAACTTTTGGGAAGAGTGCAGTTATTGTCGCACATTTCATCGATGGCTCTAAATTCCATCAGCCTTTCATAGCTAAACATAGTTTTGAGTAGTGTCTTGTACTGATGTTCTCATATCGAGTTTTTACATAGATTTGGTAAGACAAGTCAGATTTCGATTACGGTGTAAACAGTAAGTTTCGTTGTGAATGATAGTTAATGAGTGCTAGTTCTGTCGGTCTTGATTCAAAACGCATTTAAGCCTACTTCCAGCGATGTTTCTGTTAAGGACACTATAAAAATTTTGTATAAAACCCAAGTTGGCCCCTTCTAGCATCTTTGCTCAGAATTTGTCCTACACAAAGGCATATTTAGCCTTGAGCCCACAAATAGACTTAAACGTGGTTTGTGTCCTCGTCTTAGAAGCTGTGGGTTTTACTACACACTTCGACACGCAGGACACACAACATGTTTCGAAAGTAGACAGTATGTTTATCAAGCTACTTTCACAGTTTCTTTCTGTTTATTGGGTTAAGTCTTGTACGTGTGTCTGGAAGAATCCGTAGGCCTAATTTTGTCTCCTTTACACTTGTTAATTCTTCGCAATGGCTATGTGTTCAGAGCTTCTCCTAATTCAGCTAACTTAAAGCCAGTACCACTTCATTTCACTCTAGTATTTTGTCGAGTTATTCTTGAATAGACTAGGTACTAAAATAATATTGTGTAGTAAGCTATTGCGAAGACAAAATGGGTTTCCCGCGTACTAGTTCGTTAAATTTTAGACTTAAGTATTAAAAACTGACGCTATTCGCGTACCTCTGCTCGAAAACGTCCTGAGCCAACTATTATTATAAATTTACGACCTTGATATTGTTAAAAAATCAAGAAATTACGAGATTACTTTACTATGATCTCCTAGTACAGCTCTGTCTTGATCTGGTTTGTTTCCAAATTTTGACAGAATTCCCCTCTGTGACACTGGGAGGCGGAGCAAAAGCCCAAACTAGGAGCGGTGTATTAGAGACTGCCTTAACTGTTAAACGTGAATTCAAGGTGATCCCTTATTTGTCAACTTACTATCATCATGATAATTATTGTCCTTTAGTGCCAATTGGAAATGATACTGAAATAGATACCTTGTCTTGTTTGAAAATCTTGATTGAAAAACGTCAAATAGCTGTTTATTACAATACCTACGATAACTTTGGAGGCGACGTCTGCAACGGCAAATTTTGTAGTAACGTCAGCGGTTAATAACAATACGCCGAAAAGGAGACAATATTTCAGACAACGTTTCGTCTATTTCTGACTTCCTCGGATCTACTTGAAATATTACAGCGGGCTTTTGTTAGAAAGTAAACTAACCCTCGTACAGCATCCTGCATGACTCTGAACAACTATCTCAGTTACCTAAAATTGAGTAACTATACTCTCCTCACCTTGACCTGTCTCCTGTGCTCTTGCTAGCTCTACAAGCAAGAATAAAAACATGTTCACTCATAGCAATAGACCTCTTTATTGCGGGACACACTTTCTTTATTAACAACTTGCGGGATTAAAGATCATCTCTAGATGGGCAGAGAGACGCTGCATAAACTCGGGAAAGTGATACTCTCTCTTAATGCAGCATATTCATGTATACCTCCTTGGGGGTAATTTCCCTCCTTTGTACCTACGGAAAAAGATATTTTTGACGTGCCTGAGGTAGGAGAAAAGGAATAGTAGATTTTTTTTACTATGAGTTCTTACTCTATAAGCTCGAACCAGCACTTTCACGTCCACAGTGACGCCTGGAAGATGCTTGCGACCTTACTTCTGTGCTATAAAAAGGCAGATGGAGATTTGGGGCTGGCTATCAAATCAAACATAAACAGTCTATTGCTGTAGCCGTTGTTTTGTAAGCTGATTTATAAGAACTCTTGTGAAGTTATTTCAAAGGTGATTTGTTTACGACCTCATAATGCCACTTCTCCGTTTCTGCATGAAACATCTTCACCATCAATTGCCTTTTTAATGACATGCTGTCATCATTAGTCTTAATCACATGAAATTGTTCAGAAAGACAATTTGAAAACGGGTTGAAGTTTGGTTTCTGACAACGCCTTCAAACGTACGAATGACAATTGAAAATGACCACTCAGAAAGTTGAGAAATCTCCAAGTGATTGTGTGGATAGGTTAAACCGGTCTAAGACAGCTAAAGGCATCTAGGTTTATATGATGTATATCCATTTCAAACATCAGCATGTAGAAGCCGACGTGTGATTCCAGTTTGATTGGTTGTCAACCATTTGTCAGTATAACATAGTGGAAAGAGAACACCTAAATCTTGAAGAAGGCCGACGTCGAAATTTCTGACAGCCTGTCTGTTTTGCCCATTAAGGAAACTAACTTTCTACTAGCTATAGCTTTGCAGTTGCTGATTCTGTATGCATCCTCACGCGCCTTGTTTTCACAAATTGTTGGACGGTTGTAAGGTTCTTGTAAAGTCATCAAACGTGTAATCTTGTCGATTCAATACACATTACACATGTAGTAAATTGACCCTTATAACCTTGAAATTATTGGTATTACTGGAAATCAATGAGGTTTTAATAACCACAAGAGGCTGTAAAGCAAATCAAGCTGGATAATCCCACTAATAACCTGAGCAGGGAGATACCAAGTGTAATTTGGTAGAAGATCCTAAAACCATCGGAAATATCGAAATCCCTATCAAGTCATAAGCTTCAACCGGCCTAATGTCAATCTTACTTATGCCTCAATGCGGAAGACGTTTAGGTTTGACGGCAAGAATGAAAATGCCATATTCATTGACAGTTGTATCACCTAGTACATTGTAATAGACATTGAAATGGTTGTTGTGTTCATGAGATGTGGAAGGATTAGACCATCAGCATTTCTGATTGATATCATTTTAACAGCAACAGCCTTAAGATGTGGGGGTGGAACGATTCTCACTTTTTGATCGTTACGTGATGCGAAAGATGGGTCTGAGAAGGACTGCATGCATTCTTAACGAACGATACGTATTCCATGTTGCACAACAGTGGCAACCCATATCCACTTTACAGTCCGAAGAAATATAGTACAATGCAACACTTCTAAAAGTAATTTTTTTTCAGTTTTCTAGAGGAAGGAATTGAAAATGGACTATGGTTAATTATTACAGTAACTCCAACACCTCTGTCTGATGTCACCATCGGAAGAGTATTGGAGGTTGACGATGTTGCACCTGAATCATGGCAGATCAACTTTGTCAGAAAAACATTTGTCCGGTCTGTCTACGTTTTTTGGGGTTTTTTTTGTGTTTTGTTTTTTATTGTATTCACCCTGATCAAGGCCGAAGCCACTACTAGCAACGGGTTACTTTTCCTTTATGGATGACAATCTATTCATGCTTGCATTTTATGCTTACTTTTCATGCTATTTTATGCTTGCTATTCTTTCTATTCATGCATGTGGTCCCCCCCTCTGCCCTATCTCTCGAAACATAGTTTCCCACTTCACGAGAGCAGATGACAGAGCACAGTACCTCCGGGATCGTGGCAGGCAAGCTCAGGGTCGGTTCGAACTCACAACCCTCGTTACTATTACTATATTGCTATGTACACTTCGATGAATAAGACGTAACCCACGGGCTGTTGTCAGCTTTTGTACTCCATACCCTTCTAGACGTTGAAAGGAACAATATAACACTCTACTGGGAGCATATAAAGACATGCTTACTATGGATTTGTCAATTTGACTATTTGGATATGTCTTCAAGTTTTAAGGTAGGGGGAAAATATATCCAACTCTATTTGAATGGTTACTTTGTAAATATGTAAATATGTACAGGATAAGGCTCGAGTGTGTACCATAAACCATACACTACAAAGGAAACGAGGCCCAGAAACATGTACCCAATTGAATGTCCGGCCAAAACCCGAGTTGTGGCAACAAACCAGCAAACACGAGGATCAGACCGTCACTTCTCGTAGAAAAGAAACTCTTGGAGTCTGTGAAAACAATTAAACGATACATTAATGCCAGGTGGCTAATGTCATATTGTGATAGCCATAAAAATTTTGTTTGGGCTTTGATATGTTCTGATTGATATATTACTGTTAGGGTTATCATATATTTTTGCGTGTTCATGTTAAATCTATGCCGATGAAGCCTTCCGGAATAACCTACCATCAAGCGAAACCTACAGTATCCGACAAATTGGTTTTAGAACTTGTCGCTTTATAACTTGTTTCGTTCGATTTATACCCGTCTTTGTGTGTTATGTTTCAGATTACGTCATGATCTTGGATAAATTAGTAGAATGAATATTCAAGGGATTGCTAGTAAAATCTACTCGTTTCTTGTCTGTTTTTAGATGCAATTTGTCGGGCTTTAGGGCACAGGGCGTTTGGAACCAGATAGTGGATAGATTATTGCAACTGCGGAGGTGCTGCTTATTTGAAATCGTTTTGGCCTAGCTGGATGGTGCTAAACCGATAAAAAAAAAAATTTCTAGCCAATGAACTAAGCATGCCAAGTTGATTTCGCAACGTTTTGATAGCATAGAAGCAGCGCTAATCAAGTTTTCTCATTTACGAATGCACTACGTAAACGTATTCTGGCGCCCAATCGATTGTTAGGATGTCAAGCAATCGTTCGCAAGTAGAAGGGGAAAGGGTTATCCTAACGAGCCATGGAATGAAGACAAAAATGAAGCCAAAAATGATCAGTCGATAACAAGTTAGGCCTCTTGTAACACTTACACAATATACTTATGAAGACCCTCTCCAAAGATAAACTTTCAACTGCTCAGAAGAAGCCGAATTTATTCATGACAAGTGCTATTCCGGTAAGCTACCAAATCATAACAGTCATAAAGCTTAGGGGTTAACGACGGTCTGTGCTTCAAAAATTTACTTCATATTTCAGTTCTGTCTCTTTCTCTTTAGACTGTTTAAGCTTGTCATTCATGACCCCCATCCCCTGGTTAAGAGGAGATAGCTATGTTGTTGAGCATTCTGCAAAGTAATCTACTGGTCCAAGGGCGACGTTTATGGCAGTATCAGGCTTGTTGTACGTCCGAGGATCTGCATTTGAAGGTCATGTCACAAAACAAGCCACTACCCGATTAACAAAGCAAAAATACGCTGCACTAGTACCGACTCTGCTACTTTGCCGCTGGATTTAAGAGGGACTCTGCCTAATGGCAAATGAAGGGCACCATGTTTGTTACCCGATTATCATTTGCAATAGCAGACAAGGGTTCTACTTATACTTATACTTCCCATGAATCCGTTAGTTCCCATTCTTTGCCTTACATAAAAATATTGATGACCCCCTTTTTCATAATGAAAATTATTTTCCAATATCTCAGCTCATGCAAGGTCTACTCCCCACTCACATACACACACTGTTTAAGTCATAAATATGCTCCCGGCGTCAAATTTTCACAAAAAGTGTATAAACTCATAAAATGTTCTGACATTCACATATCTAGATAAAACAATTGCTAATATCACATTTTGCTTTTTGATAACTTTATAATTCAAATTCAGAATGATAATTTACAAATTTTGGATCCTTTACATTGTTTTGTGATTTTATCTCTAAGGTTAAGTTGTCATTTGAAGTCATAAGACATCTTGAGCCGATTTTTAGCGTGGTATTACCCGAGTTTCTTACTTCCAAAGCTCCATTCGTATAATATATTGGGGTACTAGAATAAAATTTATAAGCAAACCCATATTCTCCTACAAGGCGTATGGTGCAGAGTACGCTACAGGAAAGTAGAGAATTCGACAAAGAAATGTTTTCGTCAAAGCCCATGTAGAATTCATTTGTATGTTGTATAAATTGTATAAAAATGTATGTGTAAATATACGAAATCAGGAATTCCGACTGCAAAATTTGAGGAATGAAAATATACGTATGAAATCTTGACCATTTAGTCAAGAATATTCTTAAGTGGTACTCCTTAAGTGAATTCCCTTCGTTCGTCTTTTTCGGATAGCTGGGGCTATATCGTGTCTTCGTCCACGTACCTGCAATCTGAGACAGAAGGGTTGCGAAGATTCGACGGAAATGCGACCAAAACGGAAAAAATCTTGGCAGA
Organism: Carybdea cf. marsupialis auct. non (Linnaeus, 1758); assembly: GCA_010016065.2. Lineage (NCBI taxonomy): Eukaryota > Metazoa > Cnidaria > Cubozoa > Carybdeida > Carybdeidae > Carybdea > Carybdea cf. marsupialis auct. non (Linnaeus, 1758). Next base: position 11,270 of record JAAAKL020002726.1, on the reverse strand, counting down.
CAGTAGCCACATAACAGGCGCTTTCATTGATACTTTTACTTGTAATCTGCCCCTTTCCCCGTGGTATTAGGGGGCTCTGGTATGTTCCTCTCCGAAATCGATGCTTACAAAATTGTGAGAGGGGCACTGCTGGAGACACGGCTTTTTATCAACGGAATTCGGCCAAAGTTGTGGCATCCTCCTGAGATATCGTGAAACAATTTATGATCATATTAGCTATGTGTTGGACAACAGCATCCTGTTTTAGCTGATATTAAGCCTTTCCTTACAAAGTTAAAATATCCAATTCGGCGTTCTTCCCTTTCCTTGTAAACTTCCTTTGGCCCTTAAACATACCACGATCGATTTCCGACGAGGAAGAAACAATTTACTTCGCCAATAATATGCATACCAGTAGATTTCATCTCAATTTCTGGTGATTACACAACAGAGGTCACTTCCTGCAATCGTCATCAAATTTTGTGGTGAGCTTTTAAGACAATCGCTCTGAATATCGTATTGTGGAAATCTACCTGTAGCAACTAACCATTCCTCGTTTTCCTTCAGTCAGCAGCTGATCATTTAAGGGCAATACCTGTGTAGTATCAGGACTATGCCGTGCCATCTTTAGCCTAGCAACATATAGTACAATACCCCCTTGGTGTACCAATCAGACATGTAGTTTGATCTTCGCAAATGGTGGGAGGGGGTATAATGAAGCATGGTATTTGCCTTTGAGAGAGTCAGAATGTAAGATTTTTCTTTTTTTAGAGTTATAGCAGGGGCAGGGTAATTATGATTGGATAGCTAATCTGAAGGAGACATTGCCCCTCCATGTCTCCGTTGGTGCGTGCCAGTACCAACAACAGATATCGAATATAAAAATATGAGACTGGAGGTCATGGCTAACAACCTTTCAGATTTTTACATTACCCTTTGACCTGTCATAGGTTACTAAAACGTTTGCCCCCAAAGAGGAATCTTCTCTAAAATTTTATGACGCATTGGACATACAAGTGATCTAAATGTGAAGCAGGTCGCCTACTGTAGGCTCAAACGGTAACTATCTTTCAACTCACTGAATCGTTGCCTTCAATTACTCACAATAGCTTTGATGGTGCCTCTTGCTGCTTATTATGCCCCTAGCCTCCTGCGTCGTCAAATGAAGGATAGATGAAAAGCTGCTGAGAAACAAAACTTTGCAATTATACCCCGCTAACGAAGAAATTTAATTGATATTAGTCGATCTCAGCAAATTACAATTTCCTAACGAAGTAAACACATTTTAACTGCATAATCGAATAATCAGTTAATCGCCCAAAAGCTGCGTAAAGAAACTAATTGCATTAAGTCTGCCGCACAAACCTCATAAGCTGTTTCACGAACCAACACATGAAATTTGAACTATTAAATTTTGGTCTAGGTCTGATTTTGCTTTTGATCTTTCTTAAATAAGGTAGCAGTTAGCTTTTCTAATAATCAAATGCGCATAAAATGTAACATTAACTTAGTAATGTGTTGCAGCTACAATTAGATAAGCTTTAGAAAAATGTGCTGACGTCCTCGGAAACTCACGTAACCAATCGTAGTTTTTCCAACAGTACTTAATATCATGGTCGATCGTACGAAATTTCAGTCTGTAATGCCTTCCTATTTCGAGCCCAATAGGTACATTTCATCAATGTGTATAATAGGTCTATTCTTCCTTTCTTTTGCTTACTAAATATTCTAATTTTTTGGCGTGTATGTCTACATGGAGTGATGCATTGATTAAAATTGCAACAACTTTTTACCATGTACTCCTCAGGTTATATGAGCTTCGCTTGAGATAAGGTTCCCTCACGGACATAAGATCAATTTCATTTAAACAAGAGATATATAGATAGTGTAAAATCATCCCAAATGTAACATAATCTCTAATTACACATTTAAATTGGGACACTCCTACTATAACAATTCAAGGGAAGTAATTAGCAGATTTGAGTTTTATATCTAGGTCAATATATTTTAAGATTTCTAAACAATATTTGTTTGCTGACAATCATTCCTAAAATTGTCAATATCATTTATTAAAACATTGTGACCCAAAGTTAATGTCTTCGTAACTGAAGTGACAGAATGTATTTTAAAACAGAAACATATATCGATTCCTTTAAACAAAGTGTAGTAATACACTTTGACAGCGTTTTGGCTTGGTTTTAACAATTAAAGTAGTAAAAAGCCCGTCAGTCTTGGAAAGAGAGGCAAGAAAGCCCCTCCTAGAGTTGAAAGGCCATTAAATGGCTCCATCCTATAGTCTCTTTTTCAATGAATATTGGGGGCTTAATATATCTGTATACCAATGAATTGTCCTTCCTCGTCTGACAAGAAAAAGTATGTTTCACCACACCGTTTACAGCAATTCTTATTGATGATAAATCATTATGATGAGAATGATGTGAAAGTGTTGATAACAGTAGGATTGGTAATGGGAAAAGTTTAAAAAGGGATAAATTTGTACATTTTGAGAAGAAATACACTTCGCAATTACCTTCGAATGTTCTTTTTTTAAAGAGGAAAAAATAATAGGTAAATTCTCATACAACACGTCAGTTCTGAAACAGTAGAAGGTAAGCTCTTCCTTTAACTAAAAGGAAACTAATTGCCTCCATATTACTGATCTCGGTGACACGTTCTGGTATTTCTGTGAGTAATAAAATGCAACTTGGCTATAATTGACGAAGGGTATGTAGTTAACTTCAGTAGATTAAAATGCTAAGAAAATTCCATATTTGCTGAAGAGATTATCATTTCTACATATATTTTAGGCAAAATCTGTTCCTTTCTCAAATAACTGATTTGACATTTTTGTGTTCAACGATGTAATGTGTTTGATTAGTAAAATAGGGGTAGACTGTGTTTAAACACGGTGTTAATGGAAATCGATTGTAGACTTTTAGCTAGAATGAAAGCGATTTGATTGATTGATTAATTGGTACGTTAATTTCAAAGCTTCAAGCTGGAGGGATTGGTAAGTAGGTTTTAATTAAGATTATGCATACAAATATATACAGGGCTGGTATCTGGAGACCACTTCTTAAATCAAGAATGGCCTAAGCAATAATTATAGCAATATATTGTTTAAAAGACTCCCTGAGTTGAACAAAATTTTGATGTCGATCCAAACCTTGTTGCTGTCACAATAGCATGATCATCCTCGATTTTACCCGGTTATCTGCTTTCACTCTGCAAAAAATGCAACTCTTCTGTTTAAAAGTTTGAAACTCTTCATGTTTGCTATCTTGATCATACTGTGGTAATCAAAACATGCTACTTGTCTTCGTCTTCTTACATGTGTCTAGAAGAAATCATTCCCTGACACTTACTGTAAAAGTTAGTCTTTTGAAACCCTTGTCTTCGTGAATTAGTTCTTGAATTTCTGTAAGTACAATAAGATTCACTTAGTGCGAGGAAAACTAGAAGGACTATCGATTCGAAGCTTACGTGAAATTACTGAAAACAGCTGTAGCACCCTCCAAACGTTTGGATTTCTAAAGAGATGACCATAACGATTTGGTATGATTATTGCGAATGAAAGTAAGGGGAAGACGTTCCATAAAGCCTAGTGTCCAAGTGATCACTTCATCTCTTTAAATGAGCAATTCCACCATTCTCCTCCCTCGCCACGTTTTCCAGATTCGCAAAATGCAAAAAAAATATACAAAAATCTGTAAGTTTTTGAAAGCATTTAAGTATTTTATGAATTAGGTGATGCCCGAAAATGGAAGAAAATTGGTCATAAACTGCCAAAAAACCTCCTTAATCAATTGGTGACTTGAGATGAAGTGATTTGAATTTTGCCGACCCCAAAAAGCCAGCATTCAACACAAAGGCTCCTTCAATGGCCCTTCGATTTATGACAAAGAGGCATCAAAACCTGTCTTCAGTGGCAATTATTTGAAAATGAATACGCTTGAAGCAAAATAGCCTATTTATTCTCTTTTCTGAATTCATGTTGACAGCCCCACTGTCTCAATTTTTTTCTTGAAAACGTCTAAAATAAATGGAAAAAATTTATGGAGATCTTTTGCAACTTATTGCAAGGCGACGTACATATCATTTATATATGGAACCATCCTGTAGTATCTGTAAACTTGCAGACCTTGTATGATTCCTTTTGTTTTTGATTGGTTCAGCCGAGAATAACAACCGCCGACATTATCTGCACCCCATAAAATCATCATTGCTGTATTATACCCTTTGCAATTAGTAACCCATTTCCAGACCAATTAATGGGTCCCAGAATCCTAGGTCTAGAACAGAGAACTTCGGGTCTAGATTGTCCTGGATTTTATTAACCTGGGCTCAAAGGTACAAGGAGAGAGTAAAATATTATCAAAAGGTTTTCATCAGAGACCATCGTCAAATGATTTGGGGCCCCCTCAGTTGTATAAACTCACGAATGTAACCAGTTTAACAAAATGAGACTAGATTTAACAACATTTCAGGGCCTGAGATAAAGTGTCTTTTTGTGTTCTTTTCCTCCCAGACATTGGAAGTACTTCTCTCATGCTAGACGTATAAAAACTGAAGAACCTTGACGATGCAATTTGGATGGTATTGGTATCAGTTTTAGGGTTTAAATAGATCCACATATGACCGTGTTAGAGTAACCAGATAACGCATGCTTTGTGGAATTAACATTATGAAATTAAGGTCTGTACTTTCAAGAGATAAATGCTTAACAAAACATAACTGAAGGAGCCACAAACTCTCAATCTACAGATAAAATTAAATGTACTTTAAAGCAAAAACTCGGAATTGCTGCTTCATTCGTTATGATAGCATTTAAACATATTCTGTAGATATCCGAGAGGGAGCAATGAACCACGGCCAACTCAGCTTCTTGTGCTACTCAATCCGCATAGGGGGACTCAAGAACTTTACCCTCACCGGTAAAATACAAGAAAAAGGGGCCGAGGGGGTCGGCGCCAGACCTTCCTCAAAAACATCGATCATGGGCAATCCAATCAGGTGTGATCCCAAGCAGGGAACCGCACAAAATGTCGCGAAATGGTTCGTCAAATACCGCATCGGTGATGGCAACGAAGAAGAGGGAGTAAGTATCGGTAATTAGAATTATAGTACCATGGAACTATGTATGGGATGTGGGACATGGCTCGATGCCCCCTCTCGCTGATAGCTATTCTTAGTAACTTCTCAGTTTTTGAAAACCGAGGTGGCTGTTTCCTCCAGAAGTCAATGAAAATATCCAAGATCCTGCTTGGCACCTACCACTGAAGACGGTTAAATGCAAATAGAGCAATGTCCTCGAAGTGGAAAGTTATGCTTGCACTTAATCACAACTAGATGAAGAGCCAAGATAGCCTTGTTTTAAACTTTTCTTCAATGTGCTCACGTACTTCCTTAGCCTTAAAAATGTTCCTTATCAAAGTCACTATCTCTAAGCGATTGGCAGTTACTTAAAATTGACCCAAACTTTAGCACCCTTTTAGAAGTTAATCGAAGTAAATGATGACTGCCATACAAGTATTTAAAACAAGATATTATGGCCAGAAACAATTCCTGTCACTGTTGAAAAATATTCGTGCAAAGAAACTTGATATACAGTCCCCAAATTTAATCTTATGCATGATATACCTAATCATGTTTCGTATACAGGTAAAACATGGCTAGTCAGAGTTGCAAGAGGCTGTTTTGTCCCTACTTAATTACCCTCAAACCTAATTACCAGCAAATTGATGGATCAATGTCGCTTTTAAGATAATATGAACAGTTCTCGATCGATTTCTAATCGTTTGCGATTGTAAGTTAATCGGCTAGCATTTCCTGTTAACACTTTACCATATTTCATGTGAACACATTAAGTACATATGTCCGGCCCACAGAGAGATAACATTTATGTAATGGGCGACACCCCAATGTGCTCAAATCCGATATGAACCAAAACTTGCTCAAATCTCAAACGCTTACCTGCCCAACAACAGATCGAAGTAGATTTCATACGTGTTGTACAAACGTCTTTAGAACCACGCGTCACGTTCACAAAAATTATGAGAAGTTTTCAACCCTGTCTTCAAATATATTGGATTCTTTAAATTTTTAAATATTTCTGTACGGAAAAGCTATCTTGATTGGGGGCTGAGGAATAGAGTTGTAGCTGCTAACAGTATCGAAATCGCAAGATAAATTTCATCATTGCTATCATCAGTCACCATCTGCTTGTTCTCGAACCTTGAATTTACTACTTTGCTTATATGTCTCGCAATAAATTTCTGTAATAAACCAGATCAAAATAAGGCTGTAAATTCTTAGATGGCCAGAAAAGTACTTTGAGAAAGGGTTGCGACGTTATAGAAAGTTGAAGATAGCTTTTCGGACAGTGGAAACTTGGCAATGGAGAATTGATCTTGCAACCTATTTTACAATGCGCATATAACGCTGTCATATTGTGGCTGAACCTAAAATCAATAGTAGACATGGCATCATAAGGAATGCAACGTTAGTGAGTATATAATTTGTCAAATTAACAGAGAACTGTTTGGAAAAAATTACAGGGCTGTGGCTTTATGAGAGTCAAATGGTGTGACAGATCTCCATTTTTCACTGAGTTGTACTAATTTGTATCTTTCTATGGGAAGTAGATAATAACATAGCAACACCCACTAATAATGGCTTGGTTACGTAACTACCGCCAATTTCACTGACAAATTTGTGGCATGGACATGAACCTACCTTGTAAAACAATTTTGATAAATAGAATGTCCGTCTGCTATTTAAAAAGCTGTCTAAGCAAATGCATGCACTTTCAGTACAACACAGGCCCGTCAGTCATCGAATCGATCATGGCCTAGTGATCAGTTGCTCAGAAGCTGAAACCTTGCTAATATCAGCATTAAATTGCTGTTATAATATCATTACCTTGACGCAACATGTTACCTATATATGTAAGAAATATATGAAGTGAATGTTAAGTGGTATCTTTGCTAGCTTAGCAACTATTTTTCAGCTTCGTCTGTGTCTCAAACGATCACCATTTTACGGTTGATAACGGAATTGTCTGTGGAATTTGCTAGTAAAGGCAAAGTGGAGTGGGGCGAATGAGAAAGGGGATGACACAGGAGATCGAGGAGCACGTTCCCAGATTTCTCTGAATCAAAACAAAAAGGGAACGGATAAAATCAGCCTGGGTCTGCAAGAAAGAGCACACGTCGACACTGGGCACGCAATCGGCTATCGTGGAGCATCTGCTACTAAACCGTGAATTTGCCGATAATTATAACGAGTCTTGCCTCACTGTATTGTATAAAGCTTGCTCAGAGTTTTATCTTAAATTGTTGGAAACTGTTAACATCCAGCTACATTAGCCCTCTCTCTGCAGGCAGAAGGACTTCGCGCTGTCAAAGAGCTTATTTAGAGTATGTTGTTTCCAGCTTACTTTTAGTGAAGAAATTGACCCGACCTTATTATATGAGCTCCCTTACGTCCGTATTCTGGTTGTCTCTACTCCATAAAAACTGCAAAAGTTTTGTATATAAACAGTGGCGTGTATGACTCTAAAAAGAACCAACGAAAAGCTTCAGCCAAAAATGTCTTACTCTAAGGTATCTTGGAATTTTGTACCACGAATAACTTATTATGTGTAAACCAGGGCGATCTAAATAATAGGCCCTGGACAACATGCAACTGGAGGCTGCGACTGGAGGCTGCGACTGGAGGCTGCGACTGGAGGCTGCGACTGGAGGCTGCGACTGGAGGCTGCGACTGGAGGCATCCGAAAATTTGGAATAATTTAACCTTTCACCCTAAAACATAATATATGCAATTTTTAATTGCCGCGTATTGGATTAAGGAGTCATAACAATAGTTGATGTACGCCGCAGACAGTACACAGCAGGCAGATGCTCATATTTCACAATCAAGATGGTTTTTTCCTGTTAAAAGAACGGTCATTATTCAATCTTGAGAGCTGAAATCATGTCTTTAATCTTACCTGATGCATCATTTAGTGGATATCTGGCAATGAGTAGATGGGAAGCACTTGCCATATATGTTCCCAATGATCAATAATTGGGAAAGATGGTCTTTTCTGCGGACATTATGTCCGGAGACCCTCACTCAGTTACGTAAACATGTTGACGTCTAAGGGAAGGAATGCAATCTATTCATGCAGTCCCTGGTAAAATAGTGCAGATAAGTTTGTGATCCTGATTATCGATACTACTATTTATTTGACAATTTTCTGTATGATTTTTGTGATATCATTTATTGTTAATTACAAGTTACTTTTGGGGACTACTCCAAGTTCAGCCATTGCCAACCGAAGTCATGCTGCAAAACCATGCCTCGCAAATGTTGCATTGTGTGATGGATTGTAATGGAAACTACAATGAGAGTAAAAAGGAACGAGTATTTCGTCTTCCTACGGACCAGGAAGAAAGAAAAAGGTGGCTTGCAGTTATACCTCGAGACAATATACCGGACTCCAAATACACTGTTGTTTGTAAACGCCATTTTCCTTCAGGATACAAGACAATTACTATTCGTATTAAAAAGAGACTTGTGAGCCAACCCTCAATATTCGTATGCGTTTAGCCAAGTTTGATCCTGATATCCGCAGCTCCACGGAGAATAACAACAAAATCTTTGTCATCAAGGAGAAGTACTTTGCCAGACAAGATAGACTTGTTCTTGCGACAGGATATGGTAACATCTTTTAACAACTTGTGCGAGCATGTAATCAGTAAGCAATTAAAGCTTTGTAAGAGTTACTGCTTGCATCGTATGCAATTTCAACAAAATCATCAGATATTCAATCGCCATAATTTGATGAGGCAATCAGTATTCGTCGTTTCTCGCTGGAGATAAACTCTGATCATACGTTTGAAGATTTTCACTTTGGAGTAAAATGCGCTATTTCTTACCTTATCGAAAAGTCACATTAATAGTATTTCCACATTCTCTCAGTCGGAGGAAGCCGTTAGGTTGCTTGGTGCTCTCATATGAGAAAAAATCTTTGCTACGGCAACATGTTACTGCCATGAATTTACTGGCATATGTAGGCGCTAGAAATATTTACCAGAGACAGAGGCTTGATATTCTCGTTTATTAGAGGAACTCCCGAGTATTAAAGCACTAACTTAAATAACTTCTAAAACATTATTCAACATTTATGAATTCTGTAATCAGTAATTTGACAGATTTTCGAAAAAGAACTGTCTTTTTCTCAGTGATGAAGTCCATGTGAAACCATCCCTGAGATATCATTGGGCACTGTCTTTGGAAAAGCCTTAATAGTCCTCAAGATTTGGTCAAAGCTATTGGGAGTTTCATGCTTTGATTGGTAGCCCTAAATATTTGGGACTTGTCTGTATTGCTAGTTATGTGATTCGTTATGAAACTTATTTTAAGGATACCTTCGATTATTTCAACCAGTATGGGTCATTTGTGATTGATGTTAATTGTGGGTTACTCCAAATACAAGGGGACAGTGTCTGCCAATGAGTAATTTTCGGATATAATTTTTTCAAGAAGTATCAAGTTTTGTATGTAGGAAATCATTGTGTGAGGTACTTTTAGAGATATCTTGCCATTAAAATGTGCAAATAAATGAAGTCATACTAGGGCATTAACTAATGTGTTACTTAACGATGTTAGTAAATTGTACACCCCAAGATCAACAAAGGAGACTACGCAGAAAGTTTTAAAACTGTCAACATCCTGATATATTAATGTTAACTATTATCAATGATTTTATTCGAATATTCATCCTTAGAACAGTATGTGGTTTTTGTTTATACTGTTTCTTTGTACCTCCATACAGGGTATTGCAGGAAAACCAGTTAGTTGTATTTATACCACATTTGGTTAAATCGGTTATTTTTTGGTTGGCACCCCTCGCCTGGTCTCATATCACACCATGAATGATTTTGCCCAAGGATGCATTTAACACTATCATCATGTTAAAATATACCAGTTATCCACAGCCAATCTACATTTTCACAATGGCTTCCAGTCATGGCCTCAAGCTGTATGTTGTCTAGGCCTGTTATTTAGATCGCCCTGATATAAACCCATTGACATGAATATGAGAAGCGTTACGTTTCCTCTCTTAAAAATGCGAAGCATAATGCCCAGACCTCATACACACGGTTAAAGTTTGTTGAAGGAAACCTTACTAAAAGGATCATTCAGCTTGTAAATGCAATTGTAACAAGGGTCTTAGTGCTTGGGTGTTAATTGTACTGTTGGCAAAGGCTTTATTAGAAATTGTTTATGTGGCAGTTTTATCAATAGTAACTTTGCAGGTGATAATTGCCTGGTAGTTAATTACTCGATAGGTACAAGTTTAAGCTGTAACTTTTTCAGCAGAATGTTTAAGAAGCACTTCTTTAGACTTAAAATTATGCATTTGCAGTCCAGTCAATCACTGGTTAGAAAAGGATTAATTAAGATGGAACTAAGCTCTGATCGTGATCCCAGGAAGTTTCGACTAACTAGAAAGACAGCACAGTTTATCCGACTTGAGATAACACAGAAGTATGTTATTCCTTCAAAATCGCTGGTTCAAATAGAGTAAGGATGGTACTTTCCTGATGCCAATTCACTCTACCTCGAAACTGATTAGCTTTCCTATCGAAATCGATGAAGGAGCTCTTACAGATCGACCATCTGCCCGTTCTACTAGGTGAATCTGTTAAGTAGACCACAATACTCGGCGTGACACTTGTATGAGCAGACTGGGTACAAATACGGGTAATATCCAACTGCCAGTCTTCTCGAGTCTGTACCTCCCGAGTTCCATCGTACGAGCTAGATGGACCTTAAGACAGTTGTGAGGAGAGGTTGTCAAAATTTCCGAGATCAAACTGGGACCGAATGTTTCAACCTAATCCCTGTCAGTCATATTTTGACTCCTTTGTATGTGTAAGCCAATATCTAATTCACATTTGATGACTCTATTTTCAGGCTTTTTTCCCGATGCTTTGAAGACATTTAACTGTATTGCCTTCAAATTCGGATTCGAATGAATGTAAACATGACTTCATCTCGACACATAATGCCTGGTTCCCACTGCGGGTTAAGGATTGTCGTTGTCGTTGTCGTTGTCGATGTTGATGTCTTGAACCAAGCACCTGACTTTGATTGACAGATCTCGGAAGAGACAACTTAAGTGATATTCTACTGTGATTCAAACGATCCCGCCAGGTTTCTCTACTACGTCAGTTTTATGTTCATTCAAACTATCCCCACACGTGCAATCTTCCAAAATAGAATGCCGAGAACAAAGG
>JAAAKL020002725.1:0-25099 GCA_010016065.2 Carybdea cf. marsupialis auct. non (Linnaeus, 1758) | reverse complement strand
AGACCTGTTTCTTGATGATTGGAGCAAGGGAGGGGGTAAAATAGGGGAATTTTCCCAAATTCATAAATGTGGTTCTATTGTTACTAGACCATAATGCACATATTTCAGTAAGCACAATGGTGGGCATGACTTCATGCAAGGTGCTAGCTTCGCCACTGGTTAACAAGTAGTTATAAAAAGAGGCTAAATAAAAGTGTTTATGGGCTAAAACAGGCATCCAGATGTTGGTTTGTTTAGGCATGGTGTAGTACCATAATCAGATTTGTACTGCATTACCAAAGAACCCTAACTTTCATGGTAAAACTAAGCACATCTATATAAAGCCCCATTTTATTCGATGTATTGTTGAATCGAAGAAAGTAGAATTAGTTTATTGTCCACCTAGAGAAATGATCGACAGCATTCTAATGAATGCTTTGTCAAAACAGAGTTTTGAATATTTGCGAATATCACTGTTTAAACAAGGTAGATGAAGTTGCAGTAGCAATAGTTGTATTGATTAATTGATTAGTGATTAGTGAGTGGAAGTGTTACAAATAACCAGTGCCACCGAGAGGAGGGCTGGGCCCTAGGGGAAGACAATTTTTGAGGGGCCACACCTTTTTATCGTGGGAACGCCCTATTCAAAAAGGTGCCTTGTTCATCGGGGAGTAAACGGAGAAAAGGATCATATCATATGACGTAAAGGTTCTTAATTCTTTGTTAAAACAAGTTTTTGGATTGCTACAGTTCGTTACAATAAAAGAAAAAAGACCCTATTTTAAACTGCGAGCCCCCAGAGAGCCCGGGCCCCGGGGCTCTGCCCCGGTTGCCCTCCCCTCTCGGCGCCACTGACTAGAACCATTTAGGAAAAAATTGATATGTGGTCAAAACCTGTTGAAATAATTGAAAAAATACGCCATTTCAAAATCTTAAAATCGTCTTTACCAAGATCGATCCGTCCAGAATACGTACTATCGCTGAGATGGAGACTGACAGTGAATCGATCCGTCTGAAATCAAGTGATATATGTACCATGGCCTTTAAGCAACCCTTTATATCATAACTGGCTAACAACTGGTTCAAATAACTCAACAGTTGATGTTCAACTGTAGATGTCACTTTGATATTTTGCAAGAGCCGTAACAAGGGGGGATCACTCCTCACAATAACACTTGCCCTCCTTGCATGCAGAAAAGTTACATGACTTGGTACAGAGAGTTTCACATCGCAATTTTTACATTGCCCCTACATCTTGCCTCCCCCTCCTTCCCCTGCTGAATTCCTCCTAGCTATGGGCCTGATTCTTGCACACTTCACCAAGCACTTTTAGCAATTAAGACGTGATTTATTCCAATGCAAAATAAAAAAGATGCGAAAATTAGATTCAATAAATAATCATACTTGATAACAATCCGTAAGATCAGGAGTAGATTAGGCAGTACAGTAATAGTAATGACGAGAAAGGAAGACCACTCGACTATAACGGTTCGATGTCGTCAATGTCACCAACTCAAGGATCGGTGTATCTGCCATGAGATCGTGCCTTCGCATTTCTTATACGAGTTGAATCACAAACGTCTCTCGAAATCAGCCCATGGTGTGGCAAAGCCAAGGTAAGAACATATTAAAGCTGAAACAATGAGATACAGAAAGGCAAGAGCATTCAGTCAAAGGTTTTATTTGCTGCTTGTTATGAAAAAGAAAAGAGAACTCAGTATCATAAAAAATTGTTCTTACCATGTCTTATCTTCACGAAAGCCCGCTTGACAGCCTGAACTTCCTCTTTCAGCGTACCTCAACGGATATATTTACAAAATCATCATGTATGATTGGTTGCTGTTTCTCAGCATGAACCTTGTCCCTGCCTTATCTGTCTGTAATTCTGTATCACGCACTGATGCTGTGCACTGTCAATATCAGACCTCGACAATATCTGTATGACCTCAAACACCCTGTTACCTGACAACGTTAGCACGTAATGATGTCACTTGGCATTTGCTGCCGGTAATAAACATGCTATGAAATTGCTGACGACTTTTGAGCATTTTAGTTTAAATATAAAAAAGAACGACCATAGGTGTTAATCAATAAAGCAAAGGGGAAGGATGGGTAGGGCCGAAAAGAAGGTAGATTCGTGTGATCAGATGGACGCTGTATATAAACTGACCACTTTCAACTTCTGAGCAAGCTGAGGATGAAATTTTCCTCGCAGCTTGAAGTAAACTAACTGTGGGGAGTAGTTATGGATATCAGATTACCAGAAACGTCAAGGGATTACGCCTAGATGTGCAAAATGACATTCAGGTAATCTGTTATGAATCTGGTCCCTGAAGTAAGAAATGAGAAATAAAATAACAATTAACAAACTTCAATAGGATATCAAATCTTACAGGACATCTGTATATCCACACATTCCATCTATACAATCATCTTCAGACGATCTTTGTCTCCACAGAGAAGGAGAGACTTCTGTTCTTCAAATATAAAGGCAATAATGGTGATCCCCAAGCACATTACAAGTTGTCTTGGCAAAAACCATATGCCCTAACTAGTATAATCCTCACTATGGCATAGTGTCACTTCCCCTAAAATCTGGGTAAATCTGAGAAAAAAATGTTTCAAGTGTATAAAAAGAAAGGAAGATATCAGAAAAGATAATTATTGTCTACTTATGTGATACTTAAATGGTGAATAACCGCAAGCCTCTTTTACGAAGTGTCTTTCCCACTCAAGCGCAAAGAAAACTTATAACGGGAACGACCAGCGTCTCTGTGTTAAGATTGAAATGATTCAAGCTATTATATTAATGCTAAGACTTCGCAAATTATCCTATCGGTTGGGGGTATGGAATGCAACAATATCTGTTACTAGTTGATTGTGGAGACGCTGTCTGGGAAGATTAGGCCTGCAAATATTTTTGTGTACATGCGTAGGAATGCTGCGGTGACATTGCTCTACCCTTTTTCTCGCAGACTGTCCATGCACTTGAAAGTCTTTAATGAGATAGAGATAGGGCTTGAAAAAGAACACCAGCTTGTATTACACTCATAAGATGGTTCTAATGTGATTTGCACATAAGAGATATATGTACATTGCAAGGTGCAGATTACACTTGGAATACGCTCACAAGACATGTTGAGAGAACAATCTTACTCCTACCTCGAAACTGAAGAGATTTACGTTACTAATATTTTAGCATAATTAATTAACCACGTGATAGGCAAAATACTAACGTGCGGTGTTCATGTGAATCAGAAGAAATAGATACACGAATTACAAGTTACATTCTGCTTCACTTATTATGCTTTTACAATGGCGTTTAGTTATACAAATTCAACAAGACACACCAGGAGCGTCTGCTTGTTAGCCACTTTTGGGTTCCAGCAGCCTCTGATATTGCAAACCCGCTAATAACCTGCCCCTTGTTCAGGAGAGTGTCCATACAATGTTTCCTAATGATAGGCAAAGCGGTGTGATGGTCTATTCCGCTTAAATACAAACGCACACACACACACACACACACACACACACAAACACGCGCGCGCACAAACACACACACACGTGCAAACACACATTCTCGCGTATTATATTAGATGTATCAATAAGGTATCAAAATTTGAGTTTGCTCTTGGAATTTTATACGATGACGTCACAATACAGTGGGAAGTTCACAAGTACCTAAACACCGTACGAAAACCTATGTTTAGAACTTAAAATGAACAAATTTTTTATATAGGACATTTTTAATACATTTTTATAAGACAGAACTGTATGTAGAGAGCTATTGTGCAAGCAATGTACGATGCAAAAATGTGTGTTGGTTCTAATATTTTTGGTCAATTGAAGTTTTACGTGGTTTGTGGGTCAACTTGGAGGGGGTACGACCGTAAATGCTCGAATAGGCGCCCCTCCTTCAGCCCTACTTTTGTAATAAGTACCCCTCTCGAACAAGCGTCCTGGGGCGCCTAACTGGGCAACTTTTCTTAAGGAAGGGGGGTGAAGATGACCTAATTCATTTTTTCAAAGAAAAAGAACGGTAAGCAGCTGGAAAAGACCTTTTGAAGGCGTAAATGGAAGTTTTCAAAGGCATGGAAAGTTCCGAGAACCCCTTCAGCTGTTTATCTAACGCTGAAAAATGTAAATGATTTTGATATCCAAGAGGCAATAAACATAGAACTTATTTTGGACGAAGATAAGAAAGAAGATGACAATGTAGACATTGAAACATAAACATCACACCTATTTTATGCAACATTTATTTTCTTCATAAATTTTTCTTCAGCACTGAAGTTGTTTTCTTAATAAGCACCTCGCTCGATTTAGCGCTCCCTGTAAAAGTAGATTTTTCAAATAAGCGCCCAGGGTATTGCGTTATTATATGTACATTTCAAAATAATTTTCAAATATTTCTGCATAAATGTGTGGAAAAGTTAAAAAGTTGCAATAAGATTGGCCAAGTTGTCCGTGAGACACAGACTAAACAACTAAAAAATAAATTTGCAAAAGTCTAGAGTATGTCTTTTGCAGATGGGAAAACTTGGTGCATCTGGATTAAAAGTTATTGCAATTTTATAAACTGTTCCTTTTAATGACAGAAGCCTGTATCTCGTTTCGGGTATCAAATAATGGTTCCTATACGATTATTTTTAGCTTTCCAGAAAATTTTCATTTCTCCACTTATAATTCCAAGAAGATAACCCCTAGCTTACTAATCTTTCACGTTCTTAAAGTTTAGTTCGGAAATATTTTTTTGCCTGAGTTTTGAACTCCTACTTGGAAAGTTAGGCGGATAAATTGGCAAGGTGTTTTATTTCCTGATAGGTACAGCTAGATGTGCTTTTCAACCAGCTGTCCTTTAATCCATGCACATTAAAGCGGAAAACCCGTTGCTTTGCAGGCAGAAAGAATTTGTCTTTTCATCGGGCCTTTTCGGTTTACAATTCAGATCCACAGACACTGATTGGTCAAAACAGCACCAATTTGGACATCAGAATTCTGATTGGCTACATTTTCAAACACAGTTGGGTCAAGTTTTATTGATTTTCTTCTCAATTTCAATTCTGACGGCTTTGCACTCTGAGGAGTGTCAGACGAAAAAAGCTCTTCAGTACGAAAATGTTTTCGCTATTTCGTCCAGTCTGTTGTGTACCGCCAACAAACTTTCATTCCCTTGTGTTAAGGACTGAATACTGAAAATATAGCATTGATGATTTGTAAGACAGAGTTGCTGCTTGCTAAAAATAGTTATAGTTTCTAACAAAAGATAACTTTTATCTTGACCACTGTCATATACACCCTCTCATTTTTATTGTTTCGTTTTGAGCCGTACAAAAGGGAACTGGGACTTACCCATTATGATTTGTGTTCCCGTTGGCAAGAGAGAAAAAGAGAGTAGTTCATGATGGAAAGAAGAGGCAGTGGAGAGATGCCGTTTTGACAAAGTTTCGCCAATGACAGAAAGGAGTAGCATTAGTGCAGATCAATTATATCGATTCGAATGACATTATTATTATTCAAAAGCCAGTGGAGACTATTAATATATGGTACATGTTACGGACTCGATTATCTCGTTTAACTTTCCTCCTGTTCCGATTGATCCGAATCGATTGAAGGATATGATCACTTTAGAAAGAGGACTGTTTGACCTGTAAAGCGGAGGACACTATCATGCTAAGTGAAGCACTGGAGGTGTGTTAGATTTTAATAGTAATATGCTGAGTTTGATCGCAACATATGTTATATCTTAAAGTTGTTGTTTAGATTAATTGGTTCTTTCGTACGATAGTTTGTTGCGTTTTGGATTTCTCCATTAGTTTTTTATTACCGTTATAGTAACACAACTGCTGACTCTAAGTCCCAAGTGTTACCCTCCAAGCTCCTCGTGATGGTAATTTTGATATCATCCGGAAGCTTACTCATATGAAGAAATGATAACTTGTGCGTTGCCAAAACGCTCTCGTAGTAAATGGACCGCCTCTTCATAGTTTTGTGATGTTAAAGATAGTCCTGAAATTGTTTACGATGCGGTTCCATATAGCTGCGCTATCAGGTATTGGAACTTATCCACCGCATTTAAAGTCTCATTCGCACTTATCGCCGAATCGAATGCGTCCCAGAAAGATGTCCATTCACAAGCCTTGCCACCAAATGTGGGAAGGCTAACTTTTGGTAATCTTCCCTTTTGTTGGTACGAGCAAGTCCTGGCCGACGAAAAACTAGTTTGAGTTCCTGATCTCCATTTTTTTCTTTTCTCTTTCAAGTAGACTGTTTATCTCACAGATCTTATCATTGACCTCTGCTTTATACTCCAGTGATGATAAAATCTCCTCTTCTGCCTCTTCCACTTTAATCAATTCACTAATAGATTTATCAAGAGCACCTATTGCTTCCAATTGTTCTATTAATGTGTCCTAAGATTTTCCCAACTGCTTCTTATCTTCCAACGATACTGTTCTCCCACCGTGGATAAGATGCTATCCAAGAATTCAAATAGTCTCCCTATGAGAAGCTTGTGTCTCATTCGTTTTCAACTTTCCTCTTGAGATCAATCATGCCGGATCACCTCGGCACCATATGATTTATAAATTGAAACTGCCGCTAACTAAACTCAACAAATAGTTTCCTCTAAAACACTAATAATCAAGAAAGATGCAACGATTCGATTTCCAGCAAAGTCGTCCACATTCGATACTCTATCCTTCAATTCCACAATTCTATCAAACTCCTGAGGCTAATCTAATTTAAAAACATGTCTGTTGACGTCACGTCAAGTGTCCGTTGACGGCCAGCTAGAACCCAGACTACTTTCCAATCAGTCCTCAAAACTGCCCTCGTGTTGAAGAGCAGAGTGTATGAGTAGTGCATAACACTAACAGTAACATACGATGCACAGACGTGGAATCTTACGAAGAAACAAACATTTAACGTATGAACTATGTAAAGAGCCCACGAGCGCTTCATGTTAAACATCACTTGGAAAGACAGAAAAACTGCATACTAGATTCGCGAAGTAACTGGAATCAGGACATTGTCGAAGTAATCAGAGAAGCTAAATGGCGATTGGTTGTGTCACCTCTTCAGCAACAGTTCTTATTTCTTCTTTGAAATCGACCAAGTTTGATCCCAAAAAACGCCTCTAACGGACAATAGTAAGCTTCTGTCGCCCCCTAAACGCGAGTTTTTTCCTACGGCAAACATATCTCATGTGCGGCAGGCATTACAGTACAGAAAATCGAAATATCGAAACCAACTTTGTGGTTAAAGGCAACCACTACCTCGGACTTCCAAACCGCAAATATCAGGAAACACTATGACTGCTGCCATAGGTCGGTACTTGATCGATAACCCACACAGTGCGCAAAGGTATACGGATAAATACTTCCGTAACATACTAGGTCTGCGATTCACCTGGCCGCTCTACAATAGCCTACCAAAAGTTTTTGGACACTTGCAACAAAAATGGCGTTCTATTACACAGTATATGCAAATAAATTAGGTTTTCCTGCAACGTATAATAAAATTTCAATTCAACTATAGGTCATGTGTAGAGACGTTTTGTACGAGGATCGGCTGCATGTAAGATTTTTGAATGGAAGTGGCTTTTCCTATAGAAAAAGTACGGGAAAAAGGATTAGGCATATATTTACAAATGATACTTGGAAAGGGGATCAGTTGCTAAACAACGTAGATGTGGCCGACCAAACAAATTGTCTGTTTGGGCTTAGCAATACATCTGTCGCATGTCAAAGCAAGAACGATATCAAACTATTCGGGCGATAGAAAACAGTTATATTCCTTTTTTAAAACAGTCAATCAATTTGGTAAGAAAAGTATTACATAAATATGGAATACGTAGCTAAAAGAGAAAGCAAAAGCCATATATCTCTGCCATGAACAGGCAGTACAGAATGACATGGGCGTCCATTTTTCCGTCATGGTTGACGTCGAATTGGAAGAAGGTAGTTTTCCAGACGAATGCAAATTTTCTTTACGCAACGATGCCAATGCAGTTAGTGTGTATATAAACAAATTCGAGTCCAAACGTCTGCAGTTTATATAAATAATTACAAATACAGCTTCAGTTATATTCTGGGGTTGCATTAGGCCGATCGGACCAGGAGCTCTTGTCGTGTGTGGTGGCTACGTCAACTCCGAACTCTACTGCGCAATATTGGAAGAAGTAAGTTTATTAATACTAACACCAGCTATTAGTTAGTAATTTGCCTTTCCATTCATGTATTTCTCACTCGTGCAGTAATCAATTGATCCACATTTTGAACAACATTACAACTGTCTAAAACTGATTGTCACTATTTAGCAAATAAAAGCCAATTACACATTCATAGCTGGTTGAAAATAAACAGTATTCAGTATAAGGATTCCTTGATAAATGCCAAAAGTCTCCTGTCAAATATTTCTCCGATCCTTGAATGTTAGCGAGAGATATGGCCAAAACGGTAAATTGCTAAATGAAACTATTTTGCATAACCTTACCGAAACTTGAAAGAGTAGCCTTTCGATCGGTAAATATTTTTGATAGAAACCATGATACAATTGAGAATGTGCAGCGCAATCAATTCAAAAGTAGATTTGCAGCTATCGACATCCACCATATTCATTTCACGTACAGTTGGTGTTCAAATGCGTACAGTTGGGAGGGTAATGTAAAACCAGTCCACATAAAAGAATGAAAACCTCCATTTCGAAAAAAGGAAGTTCTTACAAAAGGAGAACGCTTTTATTTCGCCTTTTCAGTCAACTACATAGTTCTACGAACACTGGCCAAAACAACACCAAACTGGAATTCCAAATTCTGATTGGCTATTTTTCTGCTGGGAATAAGGTTCTCTTCCTTCTTTTCTTGTTTTGTCTGAGGAGTGTCACACGCTTTAAATAGAAAAGTTTTTCATGTTTGGTGCTCCTTCGGTTGTCTACAAGAACACTAAAGCAGATCAG
The DNA here is from genome assembly GCA_010016065.2 of Carybdea cf. marsupialis auct. non (Linnaeus, 1758). Lineage (NCBI taxonomy): Eukaryota > Metazoa > Cnidaria > Cubozoa > Carybdeida > Carybdeidae > Carybdea > Carybdea cf. marsupialis auct. non (Linnaeus, 1758). The sequence goes on along the minus strand of JAAAKL020002725.1, from coordinate 16,162 downwards.
GAGACCAAAGTGTAATGTCGTGGTAGTTACTGACAGGTCAAAGAAGGATACTACTCCTACTCCCTTTCTTCTATCCCCATGAGCAGCATTCTGCCATAGATAGAGGGTTTATCACCAGGTCCAAGTTTGGCAGGGGCACCTAGAGATTATGCATTGACAGATTTACCCCCTTCAAGACTTCTGTTGCGGTAGGACCTAAAACTTCTTAGAAGTGTACGTCGTAGCTGTAAAGCACAATGTGCAGACAATTGTTGGGGTAGGAAAGCTGGTTTCCAATGTCCCTCTTTGTCTAAAACAATTTATAGGATCGCTTAAACCAAGATCAATCAGGTTTTTGAAGATTACGATAGAAACTTCGTAAATGCTTTTAACTTGAGAGAAGAGATTAAAGTTTCACACTGATTCTTAATACTCTGAAATAACGCTGTACCTTTTTAAAATGTACATTTTTTTTCACGATTGCAGGGTATAAACTGCCAATAAAAAGTGCCTTCTTATTCACCAATTTCATTGCTTCCAACAGTGAAAAATTGATGATTAAAAATTTAAATTTTAATTTCTTGGAAGTTTAGGAATAAAATCTTAATCTATAAATTGAGAACTAAATATAAATGTCACAGATTCTGCTATCAAGAAAGCCTTGTAGCAGTTGCACAAGGCTGCACGAAGTAAACTCTGACTGGCTGAATATTTACACCTTGACATGTGATGTTTTCTAATACAAAAATACATACTGAATTACTGAAATCAGTATCCTTCAGGAACATCTTTGCAGTGAAACGTGTTCATTTAAAGTGTTATTCCCCATTACTGAGCCCAATTCCACGGTTCCCTGCTCTTTATACTGCAGCCCAACTAAAAAAATTAGGATATGGCAAATCTAAAGCAAAAACAAACTACACAAATGTTATTTTGAAAACTCCTTAGAAATCTCAAAATTTTTCTTTGTCACTTTTCTCCAACCAGACAAAAACTTATAAGATCAACCATCAAATAACACGTAAAATTCTGCAATAGAAAAACCTCATTGTCATCCTCACTGTTATCTATTCTACTTTTTATCACCTAACCTATAATTCGACAGGACTATTGGGAAGTAATTTGCTATCTCGTAGATACAGACACCATCCACTTGCTAGACACTTGAGAATAAGAACATACCAAAATGTGTGAAATACAAATGGTTTATACTTTTCATTGGAACGCACATTTATAAAAAAACATACGGCAATTGTTACGTGGGTCATATATTCACAATCTTTACAATATGGACATTACAGCCACGAAAATGCGTTCGAAAAAAATCTTCCAAAAATTTACAGAAATACGTATCAATAATTCATTTCTTTTACTGTGATGAAAAGTAAGGCTAACGTCAACGGCTGGTAGGATAAAAACCATCCAAGATGTCTTGCGGAAAGATCATCATGACCCTACGTACAAATTTCTCTCCGCCTAAAGGAATCTATTTTGGCTTATTAAGATACCTTAAAGCCATATAACATAAGCACCGAAAGAGCATGGTGTAACCAAACAAAATGATGTAACACTGCCAGATCGTAAGGTTGATATTCAGCTGTTCGAGAACCATCTGTCCTGTGATGTACGAGTTATTTTTGCTGCAACCAATGTATTCCGACGCTTCCAACTTACACCTGCAAGGGCAAAGCAAAAATGAACACAAAAAATAGACAAACAATATCGTACGATTACTCATGGAAGATGCTTTAAGGAATTCCCTTGGGGCTCGTTGCTACCAGTATTGTGTGCCCTTCGTAACTTGTAGTTGCTATGCAGGAGACATCAGACCTTCAAGCTTGAGTGAACAATAAGAAATCGTACTAGTATTCTCGGAAGAAGGAGGAGTGTGCATCCCCCAGTTGTAGGTTATATTATCGTGTCGATTTAACTCGAATTGGTCTTCAACATCCCGAGATATTTTTAGTTGTTATGAATAAGGTGTGCGTTAGTGCGAAAGTCGAAGGAGTCGAAGATAGTAAATGAGGAAATTGCTACTACCTGTTACGCCTAGCCAATTACCTGTCCTCCCTAGCAGTGAAGTCTACTGCATTTTCTAGAGCGACCGCAACATATATTGACCTCCGTCTGAAACAGTCTTCATCCGGCTTGCTGTTGCGGATCATATACCTCTCAGTATTTGGTTACTTGATATATATTTCAGAAGAAGTTGCTTGGAACATCCCCAGAACATGGGATTACTCAAGGGAGGTAACGGGAGGGGGGATTACGATACGTATTTTACAAAGCAATAACCATTGACAATGTTGCTAAAAATTACGTACTTTTCTGCTTTCGACTAATGCTGCACCACCCCCTCCCCACCCAAGCCGCTTCCATCGGCAAGAAATGTGCATCTACTATAATAAACTCGCTCTGACATAAAGGCATAAGTCAGAAACTACGAACTGTATAGATGTAAAGCTGCAAAAACTAGGGACGTTTTATCTGTCACTCAATATAAATAAAAGCTTTCAATATTTCAGGTTTCCGATAGTATTGAATTTCGGTCTATTTTACGTAAAGGATTTCCGAATATCTTGATTATCACTTGCAAACTATTGCGCAAGGGCTGAAGTCATACGTGAAAGATACGACCGACTTTCGAGAAACATCGGTGCCTTGGCATCAATAGCAGTGTCTACATTATTTGTTATGATAGACGTTGTAGATCTGTACCCTAGCATTACCCACTATAACTATATCGTGCACCGAAAAAAGCTTAATAAACAAATTGTGGTTACAACTGCATGAACCAAAATCGCACCCTTTCTGCTATTCTCTTGTTTGCAAATATTTAGAAATTGCAGTAGAGGATCAACATAGGTTAGGTGTATTAATGTCATTTTTATGGTTATGAGATTATGCCTTTCATCCTAACATTTAATAAACACAGAAAAACTCCTCAACAACTGTCGATTTCCTTGACTTCAAATTAAGCACATGATAGTGGTCGATTTATTAGCAACTTATATGCCCAAGTGACGGACACCCACAAGTACTTACATTTTAAATCTTGCCATCCCCATCATAATATGCCCAACTGACGGACACCCACAAGTACTTACATTTTAAATCTTGCCATCCCCATCATAATAAAACCCCCAACAATTCCCTATTCCCAATTCCACGGTCAAGCACTTCCCATCAGGTGAATATGCTCCAGCATTGATGTGTTCGACTAAAGATGTAAAGATCTCTAGGCATGGTTGTATTTTGAGGGGTACAATTCAAAATTTATAAATGCACAGACAAAACTGATAAGGGAAGTAAATAGTGAGAAACGTCTTACTACCAAGGAGTCGAACCGAGACTCCAAGCTGAGGAGTTCCACGCAGGTTGCAACATCATATCATCAACATCATGTTTGGCGATGATTTTAATATTATGGGCTGTGACGTAGTTGCAAAGCCTTCAGAATATCAATAAGTAGAGCGTGTCAAATACATTGGTGGCACAACCACCGAATTTCGTACACGTTCCAGCACTTTACCATCTTAAACTGGGAGTACAAACTGCTTGACAAGGCCGAGATCACAACTAACTTTCTGCTCTTGTTATACTCACCATCCGAAAAAAGTAATCCCCATGACCAAGCATGACGCCTAAGGAATGTATGTACCGACAAAAATAAGTTCCAAAAACGTAGCCGAGACCGAATTGGTGAATCGGGACTAGCATAGGAACCTTGTTCGTGAGCAAATTGACCGTGCAAGCAAACACGATCGTAACACACTGCTAGGCATACAATCAGAATCTGAAACTGTATGTCAGAGTAAGGCTAGCCAAAATCCTAGAAAGACATTGACTTTATCGTATAGGAATCTAGTACGTGTTGGTAAAGTGCCAGTTGAAATTGAGCAGGTAAAATAACATATTCGTTAAACATCTGTCTTGAAACTGCCATACCCTTCATCGCTAATTTATATTGCCGGGATATCCCTTTCGCCATTTTAATGCCATAAAGTTCTTTATGCCCATGGGCTGATTAATGTCGATGAAATTTCCCACCTTGACAATCTTCGCTGGTCAGACCTTTTAAAGAGACCACTTCAGAGAATAGTTTTTTACCTCATCTTGACAGTTACTAAAGCTAAGAAACTATGCTCTAATTGCTAACAGCTGGAAAATATTCGGTGCATGAAGACGGTACTATCTGAATACACACTTTTAATAGTAGGACTTACAACACATCTTTAAAATTGCAGCGAAGTAGGAAATACAAGGTGTAACAAGGCTCGTTCTTACGAGTTAAAAATTTAAATTATAAACATCAAATTTTTTTTGTTTTTGACCTCGACCACATTGCATGCTTTTGAATTTGTATAACTATTCAGTCGGGCAAGTATTAGTGAGTCTCGCTAGTCATTTAGCCCTATGAAGTTCAATGTTTTATTTCATGTTTAAAGTTTCCGATACTCGTCATCGCCTCTACGTACAAAAAAATTTCAGAAGTAATGTCTATTAAGTCATCGTCACAAAGAGGATCTACCCAAAAGCTTCCACAAAATATTGTAAATAGGTATTGAATGATACGACAATCACAGCGCTTCTACAATTCCTCTATTGCGAACTTTCATTGGACTAAATAATAGCAATAACTTCCTAACGATCGAAGACCTCTGTCTTAGGTAACTGTGAACGGATAACCTTAAGGTCAAATATATGAGTCGACAACCATTCCCGGATGTCCTTAACTCTTTTGTCAAAAACGTTTATGTATCAGGAGAATCCCCTGATGCAAAGTGGCCTAAATTCGTTCCTCTGTATGGAAGTGATTATAAAACATAAAGTTTTACGTGATGATGCAGTCAATTTGCCATGAAGGTAAGTGATACATCTAATATTTTACGTATCCACTTGAAGTCCAGAAATTCTGATAACTTTTTGGGAATAGTTGTATTTGAACGTAATAGTAAAAAAGAGCATTTAGGTAAGAGATACATTGGCCAGTGTAGTTATTAAGCAGTAACTGAATGTCCTTACTGTGCTCATGCAGATTGTTGTTAGTAGCATTTACTAAAATTCTGAGCTTTGAAATATGCACGTTCCCCTAGCCTGCGTTTTAAAACATTACTAAGATTGACAATGAGCATTTTGGAAACTTGCATGCCAGACCTCCCTGCTGCGAAGCGGAGTGCTCTAGAAAAGAAATAATACCAGGAATGGACTCCCCTTTCATGTGGCAAGTGTCTTACGTGATTTGTTCCATTAAAACAGAAATTTAGTAAAAAGCGTAACTTCTAATTGTCCAGGATTGTAGATTTTGAACCCAAATTTACACTTTTGGCTCTGACAGTGAGGACGCCAAAAATCGAGAATCGTGACTCGAGGCATAACCTCACATGAATGCTACTTAATTCCCGGAATGGTCCGCATATGATCACAGGGTAATCACTTTCAGTTCTACTTTTCAATAAACATCCCTTCCATGGTAACAATGAGATCTCAATATCAAACACACTTAAACTCGAAGTAGGGGATATTTTGACGATAAAACGATCGAAGGCTAATTCGAGAGGCCGATTCAAAATTTTAAGATGACATCTTCACGGCAATCAAAGTGAAGTACTCAATGATTGTAGAAACGAACACATAGCCAACTGATTCACGAGAGATATATCAGTGTTTCAAGAAATTGAGTAATTTCTTCAAAAAGAAATTCATCAGAATGTGGATTAAGATCGAAAGATGACTAGAAAGACGTATCCGAAGAGAAATAATTACATAAGAACTCGATCTTCTCTCCTATTCGAGGGAGTAAATGATGTAATTCTGGTCTTTGTGCTTTAGTGAACGCATTTGTGAGTTATAGTTGGAGGTTATAGACTTAAGGCATTACTAAGCGTGTTCATACTTACAACACCTGGGGCGGGGGGGCTTCGTTATGAGATCAGAAGCCTTAATTTGTCTACAAATAATGTCATCGTGCACAGAATAGATATTCTCCGACACAAAAGTGGCTAAGCAATGCGATGCACTTCAAAAGGTTTTCAGTATTTTAGTTTTTAATATCTTTTTTCGCTGCAAGGACGTACTTATGACGTATGAGTGTGTAGAGGTCCACAACGTATACGGCATAAAACACTGTATCTCTATCTAATGGAAAACCACTGACTGAAAGTACGAAATTATTAGCATTTCTTACGTATGGCTCGCCTTATGTAGTAGGTTTTAATCTATATATTTGGAAAAGCCTTTCGTAAGATACAAATATAAATGATTATCTTTATTCATCACTGTTAATTCTACAAAGCTTTGATCTTAGGCGGTCCTTCAGGTGACAGGGTCAAAGTCCCAGTCAAGGAAAGTAGGGTCATTAATATTTTAACCTACTTTGGGATACGTCGTCACTGCAAACTTGACAGGAACGATTAAGCATCATCTGATAAGTCAGGACAAAATCGCCGTAAACGTAATTCATGAAGAACGACATCCTTTTGTTTTTACTGACAAGACTTCTCTTAATGGTCCAGCAGGAAAATTGTAGAAAACATTGGTTGGCCAATCAAATAATCAAAATTGAACACCGTATTATTTCATTCTCAGTGGAAACATATTGACCACTATTTAGCAAACGTACAAAATATAAAGCTGTAATCAGATATAGCAGATTTCTTCTAGCAAAACAAATTTTATATCATTACACTAAACGTTGGAAAAACGCTAAAACGAACTAATCCAGGAGTACAATCCGAAATTTTTAGAGCGTTGGTCAAACTAGCTGTAACCAATATAAACGGTTTTCCATGCTATGAAGAATTTAACAACGAATGAAGAATCAAAACTTCAAGTATCTAACTTGTGTTGACCAGAACGGTACAATTTTGTTTCGTTTATCTAAATCACAGTTGAGCTACATAAGACCATTTCAATAGTAACCCTAAAGCTACATCTAACATGAACGTACATATATAAGAACTATAAATAAATATATAAATGGGAAATATATGTAGCACGCAAAACAAGTTATAAAATTAGGTACAAATCATAATTAACCTTTCTTACCTAAATGGCTCTGTATCACTGAATTCCGCGAGAAGAAGGGCCATGTAGGAATAAGTGATGAAGGATACATATTTCACCCACGACAACCATGAAGGAATGTTCTGATTGTAGAAGCCACCCAGCAGCATAAACGAAAGCATTACAACAGATGCTATTATCAGGGACTTTTTAAAATGCATGACGGAAGCGCTGATAGCAAGTCCAATAGACTAGGTAAGGAAAAGAAAGTAGAATGTAGATAACTAAACTACGTCTTCCATAAAGTATATTTTCGATTGGAATTAGTCTGGATTGTCCGGTGAGTAAAAACTTCGATTTCAACATCGACCTATTTTGTCAATACAAGTCTTCCCGTTTCTAATGATGCAAAACTTAGGAAAAAATTATAGCAAGGTGGAGTTTTTGCAACATAGGAAACATCGAGGAACAAGACGAAAACTGTCACAATTTCAAATGCAGTAAAAATTGCAAGTTTTGTTGTTCAAGAGAAGTATCAACTACAGAAAATCGTTTAGAAAGACGAATATGAATGAACGTTCTGATTATCAAATAAATTTGATAAAGGAGAGATGATACGCAACAGGGAGGTAGCGATAAGTATGACGATGCATATTGATAGATTTAGTCTGATGTGCTACCGTCACTGACTATTATGTACCAGCTGGGCAGTGATTATATTTAGACATGATCTTATCTGACAGAAGGGAATCACGGTAGATTGACGTCTTTGAGAGAAAAAGGTAAGATAAATCTTAATGGTAAAGTTACTCAAAAAAAAGTTTGGAGTATTGACTAAACTCGTATTATTAAATAGATAATAGAAAAGTCAAATTCTTTAGTCAAGACTTGGATCCGCCTGTTCCTACTGGCTAGGGTCCGTATCGGGTATAAGTAGCAAAATACTATGTCACTTTTGGAAAGATATTCCTAACCATAGTGTCAACTACAACAATACCACAGGTATTTACCGCCATCAAGATGTTATTGAATAGTGAGACCAAGTCGTCCTAGTTAAATGACTTCTGACTTAACGCAGGTTTACAGTATAGGTTTAAGTACGCCAACCAAAACAAAAAGCTACCTCTTATACCGACTACTCAGTACGAACATTGGACAGCTGTCAACAAAGTACTTAGTGAGCAACAAATAAATAATTACTAAACTTATAGAATGCCCATTTGCCATACGCCATAGAATGCCATTCTCTAGAAATTTCCAAGGCTTTTGATAAGGTTTGACATGCTGGTCTTTTACATAAACTCGCAGCTTATGGTATCGGTGGTGATATTTTTGGGATTATTTCATCTTTTCTAAGTGATCAAAATATTAAGATAGTTTTGGATGGTGAGTCGTCTAATTTGTTTTCAATAAATGCTGGAGTCTCCCAATGTTTTATTTTGGACCCCACACTTTTTCTCATTTTTATTAATGATCTATCAGATTCTGTCCTGTGTCAGCTTACAATTAATGCGGATGATATTACTTTATATTCTAGCTGTAGTAGGGCATCACAAGTGTCCTCCCAGGAAAGAATGGCTTCAGAAATTAAATCTGATTTAAACACTATGTTGTAGAGGGGGGTACAAGGTGGCAAGTGACTTTTAATGCGAGAAAGACTCAGCTGGTATTATTTGACAGATCTCAGAACCCTTCAAAGGGGTCTCTTAGCGTGGATGGCCTTGCATTTAAGGAGCAGTCATCGTTGAAGCTCCTTGGCATTTCTTTTACTTCAAGGCTAAAATTGGGGCCTTACCTGACTAACTTAGTTAAGTCTGCTTCAAGGAAGGTTGGGAATCTTTTGCGATCTAAGATCTTTCGTTCATCTGACATTGTGTTCTATCATTATAAAGTAATGATCAGGCATTGCATGGAGTATTGTTGTCATCTTTGGGCTGGTGCACCAAAGTGCTATCTGAACAAATTTGACCGGCTCCAAAAACGAATTTCTCTAGCAGTTTGCCCTGAACAGGCCGGCACACGTCAACCTCTGCCTTTTCTACAGGTAATACTTTGGAAGTGTTCTTCTGAGTTGGCTGAGTTGGTTCTCCTTCCCCTCTTCCGGTCTTCAGACTACTTTCCTCTTACTTATAATCTTGACACTTTTGTCTAATGTCAATCCCCATCCTCTTGGATATTTAATTTTTTGTTGTTAATTGCAGCTATTTTTCTGTTTACTTTTTCTTTCTACTTCTTTCAAAGTAACTCAATACCTTGAAGTGGCAACCCTGCCTTGTTTTTAGTGTAGCATTAAAAAAACCCAAGTCCCATAACGTCACATAATATCATCATACAACAGATTCTTTGCGTACAAAATCGAATATTTAATGGGTAAGAATGTCTTCAAAGGGAATTCTGATACTGAGGCTAAGTTGAAAATTTGTTTATCAATTGCAAGTCGTATAATTATGATTTTCTGGCCTTCATCTATATGGCAAGAGACTGGTGGCAGTTGACAATACTGGTGTTAATAGGCGATAATATTATCCTGAACGAATAAAAAAATATTAGCACATACTTTTTGTATTATCTAATTTTAGAATTGACAACAACTTTGTTTCACCACAACTTTGTTTCACAAGAAGTGAAGGGGTTAACAAACTTGTAACCAAAGCCCTATACTCGATCCAAAATGTCACACTTTGTGATCGTTGGTAATAGGATAGGGGTGAGGGGGGAAGTATGCCTGAGTATTCATAAGGAGGACAATGCTTCTATAAGAGATGGTTTTACTCTACCTTTGGGACGGTCATACCGTAAATATAGCTTTAAAATTCTGCACTGAAACTACATAAATACTAATATTAAAACAAGGCTACTTCGGCACGCACACACTATCTTATCTTACCTGTGCTGCCACTGCGCTAACCATAAGTGACAAGATTGATACCAAGAACCATGCGCTTATATTCAGTCCTGACATCCAGTACACAACCGTCCAAAATAGGAATGGCTGGAACACCACAAGAGGCAACTCCGATAAACATTTTGCAATATAATACGCAGATAGGCGATACATTCCAGAAGCTCTTTCCTTCGCAATTACTGACCTCTCGTCAGGAAATGACACCAGCGCTTGAAACAGTGGAGTGAATCCCCAATACACAGTAGCAAAGAAGAGCTGAAATGATGACATGAAATTAATGAAACCAGGCTGGAATCAGTGCACTTAACAGAGAAATGAAAATGTAAATTAAAACGAAATACTATCAAAGGCACTTATAATTCGCAGAGTACTGAAATCAATTGATCGACGCACAGACAAAGTGACCCTGCATTAAAATAAGTAAAAGGTTCAATTATCAAAATGGCTAAAATAAACCTAAAATAAACCCACTATAGGCATTTATCATACATATCTGTAACAGATACCGACTCACCCTATTTGCAACAAGGAACCATAACACATGATAGAAAATGTTTCGTGTTCAGTTGAAGGTCTTGTAAAAATATTAGCAAAAAACTTAGTAGGATTGGATTACATTACACCAGTACAGAAGTGGGCTTAAGCGGGAATACTTAAGTAGTAGAAGAGGATTTGAAGAAGAAAGTGGATTTGAAGAAAGTCAATTCGTCTTAAACATCAGTTCAGACAAGTTATAGTATCACATCACATCCTAGTTTCAGCGATCATTATGGGCCATCTTTTTTTTCATGTCTAGTTGGTATTGTGGGTACTTCTATTGTAGGAATATCTGCAGCAGCAAGCATGTGCAAGTACTTGATTATCTGCCTTCTTCAAGCTTCCCTTCGTTTAATCACGTCTGAAACAACTAAGCTGCTGGTGCCATGCATTTCGCATCTCTCGTGATTGGCTTATTTCGAAGTTGGTGAAATAATGTCTTCTAAAGTTTTCTTTAGTCCTAAATGAATGAACTATGTACCCGTTACGATACTCAATCACGTGCATATGCTCATGGTTGCGTCTACTTTCATGCCACGACGAATTCTGCTGTAGTGAGAAGAATTTGAAAACTATCGGATAACTTCCCCTGTGGCAAAATTTGCAACGTGTTGGCAGCATTTTCTCAACATTTGCCAGCAGTTGTACATTCCAATATACCTATTTCAGGAAAAATTCCATCGCTTGGAAAAGAGCCGGCTCAATAATAATTATTTCAACATTGCTTCCAACGTAGGGCAACCAAACGTCTATAAAAAATAAATGGTATTACAAGCCTCCTATGTCGTGAAACGTGCAAGAAACACAGTCCTACGGTCAAAAAGATTTCATGTTTAATGGTAAAAATCCAGTCCAAATTTTTGTGCTATGTTAGTCAAGTCGATATTTCTGTTTTAGGCATGAAACAGTTAAATTTTGCCCACTTTTCTCAAAGTTTGCAGTCTACGCCTCCAGCCTGCACAGCTGCATACTACAAATGTGGCTATAACGCTAAAAAGCTAGACTCTGTAGTTTAACTTACACCTCATGTGCATGATACAGAATAGCTTTAGATACAAGAAAAGCCTCTAAGTTACACAGTATCTTTGTTATCTGGTTCACATTTGGTGCCATAACAGCTCCAATATTTAATTTCATTCTACTATGTATCCAATATTTTGCATGCATCGATAAGATATTTAACTCAAGGCTGCCTGATACCCTTCTGGTATGCTTCAACTCCTTTCTTTAGAAGATGCCATGAATGAAAAAGTATGGTGAACCAAGAGTATTTATTCTGCAAAGGAGACGGGCCAAGTCTAGACACCGTCCATCTGTTCAGGATACCACCCCCGAGATAACTAGTACCAAAAGCATGAAACACAATTATCTGTCGACAGCCATAAAACCGAAAAACATGTCTAGTCTTACATACGGCTCAAGTGCAACACAGTCACTCACAATGCCTCTAAAATACCTTTTCGCTGTCGATTTAGTCAAAGATTCTACAGCTATAAACACCGTTTTACGAACTTATATCGTCTCACACTGTCCCTCATACTTCATCTATATAAAAAAGAGCAGCATGAAGCTGACCAACATCATGTTCAATCTATAGCCCTGGAAATTTAACACCCTTCTGCAAGTGTCCACAGCAGGCTTTCAGGTGACCAAGACGGTTGATTGTGGTAATATTAAATAGATAATTACTGAATGAAATTGCACTACGCTTACAACTGCCGTTCTGTCTCGAATTGTTTCCTCTGTATAGGGCGTCTGAAACCACAACAGTCCAACAATAACTGCCAGAGCAAATGCCTACAGGTTAAAAGGAAGCAGGGAAAGTAAGTTACAATCAATAAAGCAGAAGTATTGCAAGGTGAAAAAGATTGGCTCCCTTCCTAAGTCGTACTTACGGCTTATTACCTATCCTGCAAGAGCAGCATAACGGCCGAGGAAGGGGGGGGGGGGGGCAGCTTTCAATTCTGATATTCGTTTTTGGAACACATTCTAGTGCAAAGCCTCCACAATGCGGGGTTACAGAAAACTAAATGAGACGATTTTTAAGAAATAAAGGCGTTCTAGGGCCAGCTGACCAGTGAAGTGAGGCGATTATGTGTCACTGACCGTGGCTAACACAAGAATGGGAATCGAAAGGAGCTGTAAACATGTTATGGAGTATGGAGTCACGCGAGCGAAAGGACTGATACATGAAAGCATTACGAGTACAATTTCATCATCCATTCTTGATTGTCAGAGATGACAGGTATCATGGTATCTTAAAGCTTTTTCGTCAACACTCTTCAGAGATACACGTTGAACTAGATTAAAGAATAAAATTTCTGGCTTATATACAATTTTCCATGGAAAGTGGCACGTGAAATTCCGCATAACCGAATGGTATTATCACGGACCAAAGAGGAATGTAATACAATATGGCACGATTAAATCACAATACATTCGTGTTCAGCACGAATTCCTTTTGCCGTCATAATGCCGGGAAACGCCTTTTAATAGAAACTGCCTCTAGAATTTTGTGGTGAAAATCTGAGCGTGCCCTGTGTACAAACACTGAACCAGCTCAAAGACCGTGTACCTTCCACAAATAACAGCTCAAAGTTCTAGAGATATTGACCGTATGAAATAATCGTCGATCATAATTGTTTATTTGCTCTAGAAGGATTCTCTTAAATACAAAATATGATTATTGGAAATAGCAATAAAATTTAGACTCATAATAAAGTTTGCCTTTGACACATCCTTTTAATGTACATAGGGGAAGTATGACCCTACTCACCTTTCTTAAATTAAGGAGCACAAGAGCAAAGGTATCAAATGGAAAATTTAGATGACGCAGACTCATTGACGAAACAATGTAACCAAGGAATTAAAACAGTCACGATAAAATATAGGTGTTAAGTAGTTAGAAACATAGAAGAACATGAAGTTTGTCTGCTTAGGAGAACTGATTGACAAAAAGTAAATGTAACATGGGACAACAATTGACACGTGGGTAAACAAACAAAACACAAGCAATCTAGAAAAGGGAAGCATTGCAAAGGAAATCTATCTTGGGCAAAACACAGCCATAAAATTTATACTATTAACTACTGTAATCTAACAACTCTCTGGAATTCGACCTCAGTGGAATAAGACTGTCTAATCTGTACTTTTAGAAACTTTACAATTCCAATTGAAAAATTCTTCCTAATAATTTCTCTAAATATGTTAAAAGATGTCCTCCTGCGATACACTATGGCCCTGTCTACACCTACAACTGCCTGCTTTGTAAGTATCCAACGTTACTATAAAAGCTGTTGTGGTGCGACTACATCTTTTTTCTTATAGACACCTCACGGAAGTAAATGCACTACATCACTTGAGTCAATTTATCACAAATTCTCTCTCGCCATTGCAACTACTAAAGGTTTTACTCTCGTTCTTCCTCTGTTGCCCTCTCCTTTTTGATTTCGCTTTAATTTAAATAAATTGTCCTTTTACATCTGCTTCTTTTACTTCTAAAGTGATCTACATGTACGGAATGAAACTAATGTAAATTGTGGAAATAATGGGTTAATGATTTCAGAACTATCTAATATAGGCTAAAACGTCCATATACAATTTTTAACCTGGCTAAACTCTGCGTGGAACGTAAAAATATTGGGAATTAGTGAACAGTCTAGTCAATCTAATACCTATCCACGAAGATTCCATATCTAACGCTATTGTGCTGTCTGTTTGCCATCTACCAAAATACATTTATAATTACATCAGCAGAAACTTTGTGTAACTTGAAAGCTTGACTATATGATATAGCCTTTGTCATGTGTTAAACAATTAGTGATGGAGATATTGTAGTGTGTCAGAAATTATATGCATAACCAACTTTCCTCCCATGATCTATAATGTAACGTTCCAAAATTGGCACTTCTTTGTGATTATTGAGTGATGAACTTCATGGTTGAACGAAATTACTGAGAACATTAATAAAATGTAGAAGACTTCCCTGTCTGTCCAAATAAAAAAATTGTCGTCTAAGAAATGAAGCCATGTTTGTGGAGCTACTAGACTACTCTCCGTTATCTATGTTCTAACTGAGCCATAAAACCATTAACTGTGTAAACACTGTAACAGTTGCTCGTCATCGAGCCTATCGTTAAATGCTACCAGTACATTCAAGAAATGGTTTTCTAACGCTAATGTAGCTAATCTACCTTAGCTGTAACCGAGGGCATAGTACGATACTGAACAATAGCTTTGAGACCTTCCTGGTGGACGAGATAGTGGTAGAATAGAAGTAACAGTAGTTTGTCTAACCTTGCCTTTCATTTTTCAGAGAAATTCCAAGTTTAAGCTTCCGAGCCGACAATGAGAAAGGTACATTTTTTTTAATCTGAAAACTGGAGAAAAATATAAAAGCTGAATAATATCTGCACCTAGAAAGCAAACAAGTACCATTTTGTACAAAGATTGATATTATTGTTATTATTCGGATTTGAAATACTAAGGTCACTTTCAATTAACTCTAGTTGGTGATGCTTAACTACATTTGGGGGATGTCAACCCAGCCATAGCCTAGTATGCTCAGAGCAAATATTTATCATCCTAGCACTCAATGACGACAGTACGTTAATGGCCTAAAAAACTCTCTTGTACAAAAATAATAAGAAGTGGGAAGAGGGGACCTCACAATCGCTTAAACCTCTAAGTTCTGAGCTTTTCTAAAGTCTTGCAATAAACTTCACGAAAGAAAGATCTATAAATTGCAAGAAATGCATCAGGTTTTGTCAACATCTAACAATACTGGATTTGAAAACTTTCTGAATGTAAAAATTGGATCAGCTCTTTACATATACAAAAAATTCTCATTTTATGCCAATTTTTGTCTTACCTCTGATCTGACTTAGTATTAAAATGATATTCAATAAGTTTGTCGATGGTACAGAATAATAAAACTGCACGAAACAGCAAATTCATTTTGTACTAAAAAGCTTTTCTCGTCTTGCACTCCTCAGAGTACAATTCGTCAGAAAATAACCGAAAAGGGATCAACAAACTTATTTACCAAACTGTGTTTTGCAAGATCTAGTTAAAAAGGTCTTTTACCACGGCTTGTTTACGATAGAATTAGGCCTTCGGGTTCACAACGTCCACGGATGTACGGTCTCCCCAAAACTGACTAGAAAGGTTTGCCTTCCGACCTATCCTTTCCATGATTGGCTCCTCGCAACATGTAATGGCCAAGTAGCTTTCTAAACTTTTACAACCTGTGCTCGAACTTTATTCAGAAAATTGTATTCAGGACTCATTCACTTTTGCCAAATTCGCACAGACCTAAAATTTCTCTTCTCCGAATAATTTTCTGTGTTCTTTCGACATCAGTAACTTGTTTACAAATGCTCCCTTAGACGAGACAATTAAGATATGTGCCGACGCATTGTATCGGGGGTGAGCTCATGCGTCCACCGTTCCCTGAGGAGCTGTTCATTGAATCATTGGAAGTTGCGACACGTAGTGTCGAATTTAGCTTCAATGATGTACCGACAAAGAAATGGGGTAAGCATTGGCAGTTCCCTGTGTCCAGCGTTGGCTAATATCTTTGTTGGTTTCCATGAATTTCATCTTTTTCAATCGTCTCCAAAACCTGTTGTATATTTTTAATATGTAGACGATACATTCACTGTATTTAAAAATGAGTCAGAGTGTGACAACTTTCTAACTAAACTCAACAAGTTACACCCGACGTTAAACTTCACC